>JAJOOR010028138.1:0-20683 GCA_036250505.1 Solanum acaule | reverse complement strand
TACCAAAAAGAATAGAGAAAAAAATAACATAATTGTTCCTTTGACCTTTATGTTCGATGTAAATTTGACTTTGGTTGTACCTAACCTTCCCCCCACCCACCCCACATGCACCCCCTCTATTTCTTTACTTTGAAAATGCCCTTTTGATTTATTTAATTTTTGTACTATTATTTTTCTTTCGAATGTCTATTGTTACTCAAGAAAAATTACATAATTTGTCCTTTATGTTTGGTGTAATTGGTATTAGAAAAGATTCCACGTTTATACTAAATAATGACATAATTGATTTTTTATGTTAGAGAATAAGTCTAAAATCATCCTATAAATATGAGTCAACAAAGGCAATACCAAGTTTAATTATTAAATGTGATCGAAGAATCGTAATCTTGTTTGTGGTGAATTCAGATCGTTGCTATTAGAAGATCAAGTTCATAAATCGAAAATAAGGGATCAAATATGAGACAATGACTAGAAAAAAATGGGTTTGATATGTTCATGTTGTTGCAGAAGATCGTCTGAGATTCTTATCAATCATTACTCCAATAATGAGCAATTAATAATTTTTATGACAGCATGATCTGCGGAATTTTGTTACTTGATATTAGCTATAAATAGAAGATCATTGTCATAACAAGACTTATGTAAATAAGGGATCAAATATGAGACAATGACTACACAAGATGAGTTCAAGAAGTTCAATCGTTGTAAAAGAGTCAGATCAAGATTCTTGTCAGTCATTACTCAGCAACAATAATGAGCAATTAATATGTAGATTTTATGAAAGCATATAAAGAATGTCTTACCTTATTCTTGTTGTAAAGACATCTGATTTTCACTCATTCACTATCAATACAGTTACATCTTGTAATCTCAGACTCTCAAGTATTACAATATGAAAAAACTTAGAATCCTCTTTCCGTTTCCGGTGACACTTCCGGCCAGCTACATCAAGATTCAAACTAACTCAATTCCATTATTGTTGTCCAAATGACCAAGTCTTTGTTTATTCCTATAGACTATTATACTATCTTTTGTCCCACATCGATGGGAGAAGGCAAATTCATTCATTTTATAAGAACTTAACTAAACTACAAATATTGCTGAGCTTAGTAACTTAAGCTTGTAACCCAAGTGGGAGCAATAAGGTGATTGGGACAATCAATTAAAGCCATTTGACAGATTTAGCGTGTGTTGATTTGGTTGGTTTCTTGGTGGTAAGAAGTATTATTACTGCTGTAATAATACTTGTTGTGTGTCAATCCTTTAGAGAAGGAGTTGACGTAGAGTGTGGGAGTAGATGAGGTGCCAAGAGGTGCACCTCCTGGGCTGACTTAACAGAGCAGCGCTCCCCGTTTGATAGCCCAGAAGTGCTGTCAAGACCAGAGACCAGTGCCAGCCAGGTAGCGTGCTTACTAGATTTGTCAGGCTTTCGTTGGTTGGACCATCATCTTTTATAGTAGAAGTTTGAATTAAACGTGATAAGATGAGTACTCGTGTTGAGGTTTTGGCGAGAGTTTACGGTGCCAAGGAGCACCTCCTGGGCTGGTTTAACAGAGCAGAGTTCCCCGTTTGATAGTCCAGAAGTGCTGTCAAGACCAGAAACCAGTGCCGGCCAGGTTGCCGTGCTACTAGATTTGTCAGGCTTTCGTTGGTTGGACCATCATCTTTTTATAGTTCCGTTATAATAGTTATTAGTAGAAGTTTGAACGTGATAAAGATGGGCTGGCTTAACAGAGCAGTGTCCCCCGTTTGATGGGCCAGAAGTGCTGTCAAGACCAGAAACCAGTGCCGTGCTACTAGATTTGTTAGGCTTTCGTTGGTTGAACCATCATCTTTTTATAGTTCCGTTATAATAGTTACTAGTAGAAGTTTGAACGTGATAAAGATGGGCTGGCTTAACAGAGCAGTGTCCCACGTTTGATGGGCCAGAAGTGCTGTCAAGACCAGAAACCAGTGCCCGGCCAAGTAGCATGCTACTAGATTTGTTAGGCTTTCGTTGGTTGAACGATCATCTTTTTATAGTTCCGTTATAATAGATACTAGTAGAAGTTTGAACGTGATAAGATGAGTACTCGTGTTGAGGTTTTGGCGAGAGGCTAAGGTGCCAAGGAGCACCTCCTGGACTGGCTTAACAGAGCAGTGTTCCCCGTTTGATGGACCAGAAGTGCTGTCAAGAGCAGAAACCAGTACCCGGCCAAGTCGCATGCTACTAGATTTGTCAGGCTTTCGTTGGTTGGACGATCATCTTTTTATAGGTCCATTATGTAGTAACTAGTATAAGTTTTTATAGTTCTGTTATATAGTACTAGTAGAAGTTAGTTGCTAGTAGAAGTTTGAATGTGATTGATAAGATGAGTACTTGTGTTGAGGTTTTGACGAGAGAATAAGGATATATAGTCACTAGTAGAAGTTAGAACGTGATAAGATGAGTATTCGTATTAGACTTTTGGCGAGAGTCGTCTGTAAACATTGTGGTGGTGGGGATAGGGGAGCTCAGGGGTGAGTTTTGTTTACAGGGTTAATTGGGATTCATAGGAGGATACAATCAACGTGTAATATAATTTGTGAAAATTGTTTTCCCTTATTTCCATTAAAAAAAAAGTCTTTTTCCTTATTTTGAGGGAACTTATTTTTCAATAATTTTAACCAACCAAACGTGAAAAAATTGAAAAATATTTTTCTCGAACGACGAAAACACCCACCCTTAATTACTATACTACAAGTTTTTTACATGCAACAAAAGTTGTAATTAGAAGCTCATAACTCGAACACTAGTCCAATTAATTCATTCACTAAATATCAATCTCCTGTCCCACATCGGTGACAGAAGACAAATACATTCTTTTTATAAGATCTCAACTAGAAAAAATACATTGCTGAGCTTAGTAACTTGAGCTTGTAACCTAAGTGGGAGCAATAAGATGATTGGAACAACCAATTCTTTGGAATCGGACGGTTGTGATCTCTCCCGGCGAGTTGGGGTCAGGTGATCCGCCTAGCCACAGCCACTGACTTAACAGAGCAGCCCTCCCCGGGAGCTGACACAACAGTGAGAGTTGAGTTCCCGAGACTGAATCGGAAATCGGGTACTCGCCCCTCCTTGTTGTGGGGCGGGCTAAGCACTCCCACCCAATGGCCGAAGTTTGAGGCTTGTTCGAAGAACAGACCCAAAGTCAAACCACTCTAGATATATAGATGTTTGTCAATCCGAGAGCTGACACAACAGTGAGAGTTGAGTTCTCGAGACTGAATCGGAAATCGGGTACTCGCCCCTCCTTGTTGTGGGGCGGGCTAAGCTCTCCCACCCAATGGCCGAAGTTTGAGGCTTGTTCGAAGAACAAACCCAAAGTCAAACCACTCTAGATATATAGATGTTTGTCAATCCGGGAGCTGACACAACAGTGAGAGTTGAGTTCTCGAGACTGAATCGGAAATCGGGTACTCGCCCCTCCTTGTTGGGGGGGGGGGGGGAGCTAAGCACTCCCACCCAATGGCCGAAGTTTGAGGCTTGTTCGAAGAACAGACCCAAAGTCAAACCACTCATATAGATGTTTGTCAATTGGTTTGGACCATCATCTTTTTATAATTGTGTAATGATTTGGTTTGATTAGTTATTTTATAAGATTCGTATCAATAACATTCATATAGGTTTTTCTTCAATATCGATATAGTATGAATACTCGTCTTGGATTTTGGCGAGACTCTGAATATTAGTGAAATTACACATTTCATATAAGTTCCCAATGGCCGCTTTGTCATTGAAGTGTCCAGTTTCCGCACAATGCCAAGTCACACACACCGCTATAAGTGTTAGAGTTATCATTGGTTGGACCATCATCTTTTTATTTTTTGTTATAAAACCTAAATTGATGTGTCATAGTAATCAACGAAATACTTTGGGAACCTAATATGGGGTGTCATAGTAGTAAATGAAATACTTCGGGAATTGAAAATAAGCATATTTTGTATAACTAAAAATTAGACTTCCAAAACCATTCAAATCATATAGGTTTGTCTTTGATATCGATACCGTTTGGTTAATTTAGGATATTTAAAAAAAAAAATCGGTAAGAAACACTAATAGAAGTTAGGACGTTGTGCAAGTAGATTAGGGTTTTTTTTATCGTAGAACCTAGGGGAATGCATGGTTCGGTTGGACTGATTCTTTAATAAAATTTGTACCATATCAATATTTTGATTACTCTATTTTATATAACTAAAATTAAAATTTTCAAAATCATTACAGTCATATCGATCAAGTTCAATTACTTTTCGATAATTTTTTTAAAATGTTATGTAAGAGTCCTCGTTACTAGTAGAAGTTGGGACGTAATAAGATGAATACTCGTATTGGATTGTCAATGATGTTAGGGATGTCATTGATTTGAACCATCATCTTTTTAATTAAGGGCTGTAATGGTTCGATTTGATTAGTTATTTTATAAAATTCGTATCAATAACAGTTTTTTGATTATTTTATTTTGTATAATTAAAAATTAGAGTTCCAAAATCATTCCATTCATATTGGTTTATCTTCAATATCAATACACTGTAGTGTCGTAGATGAGTACTCATCTTGGATTTTGGCGAGACTTTCTGAACATTAGGAAATTACACATTCCAAAATCAGTTCATTCATATTGATACATTATGGTTAATTTTCGATACATTTTTAAAAAATATTATGTAAGAGTCGTCAGTAGTAGAAGTTAGAAAGTGATAACATGACTACTTCTGTACTAGTATTAGATTTTGGCAAGACTCTCTAGACATTAATACTAAATTAGACTTTCTAAAATCATTCAAATCATATTAGTATATTGTTCGGTTAATTTTCTATATTTCTTTAAAACGTTATGTAAGAGTCATCAACAGTAAAAGTTAGAACGTGATAAGATGAATACTCATATTGGACTTTTGGCCAGAGTCTCTAAACATTGGGGTGGTCGCTAATCACGATAGGGCTTAGGGGGTGTTTTGGTGAGAGTTTCTAAAATTGTTTTCCAATAATTATAACCAATCGAACATGAAAAAATTGAAAAAGAATTTCCAGAAAAATATTTTCCTCCGTACCGGACGATGAACACACCCTTAATTACTATACTATAAATTTTTCACACGCACGAAAAGCTCAACTCAAACACTAGTCCAATTAATTCCTCAGTAATTATCCATCTCCTGTCCCACATCGGTAGTAGAAGACCATTACATCCATTTTATAAGACCTCAACTAGAAAATGCATATTGCTGAGCTTAGTACCGTGAGCTTGTAATCCGAGTGGGAGCAATAAGATGATCGGGACAACCAATTCGTTACAGCCTTTGACACAAATAGTGCGTTTGGTTTGCTTCATAGAAGGCGGATTTGTGGTGTAGTATGCGTACTACGGTTGATAAGTAGTACTCAAAGTCATCTCCTTCAAGGATTTAGACCTGTCTGGCTCCCAAAAGAGGAGTTTGACAGTGGGAGGAGGGGCAACCCGCGGGTTTGCTCCTCATTGTGGCTGGCTTAACAGAGCAGCGCTCCCAACTGATGGATGGCCGCCGGCCATCAAAGACCAGTTCCCGTCTATAAGATGTCAAGGTTATCGTTGGTTGGACCATCATTTTTTTATTGCTTCGCGGAGTTGAAAATAAGCATAGATTCATTATATTTTTATAACAAAAAATTAGAATATCAAAACCACCTATCATATAGGTTTTCCTTCGATATCGATATAGTTCGATTAACTTAGATTTTAAAAAATAAATATATTTTGATAAGAATCACTAGAAGAAGTTCGGATGTTATTTAAGTAGATTAGGGTTTTTAAAATTGTAGAACCTAGGGGAATGCATGGTTCGGTTCTACTGATTCTTTTATGAAATTTCTATCATACCAATATTTTGATTACTCTATTTAGTATAACTAAAATTAAAATTTTCAAAATCATCTGTAATATCGATGCAAATCGATTACTTTTCAATTATCTTTGGAAAATGTTATGTAAGAGTCGTTATTAGTAGAAGTTAGAACGTTATAAGATGAGTACTTGTACTGGATTTAGGTGAGACTCTCAAGACATTATAACTAAATTAGATTTTCCAAAATCATTCGAATGGTTAATCTTTTATATTCTTTTAAAACGTTATGTAAGAGTCGTTATTAGTAGAAGTTAGAAGTTATAAGATGAGTACTCGTACTGGATTTAGGCAAGACTCTCAAGACATTATTACTAAATTAGATTTTCCAAAATCATTCGAATCATATCAGTACTGTTTGGTTAATCTTTTATACTCTTTTAAAACATTATGTAAGAGTCGTCAACAATAGAAGTTAGAACATGATAAGGTTAGAAGCTGCATTGGACTTTGGTGAGACTTTCTAGACATTATAATTAAAATTAGATTTTTCAAAATCATTCCAATCATATCGGTACATTTTGATTATTTCTTAACTTTTTAATTAAAAAATTATTGTAAGAGTCATCACTAGTAAACATTATAACACGACAAGATGAGTACTCACATTGAACTTGGCAACACTCTACAAATTTTTTTATTGTTTAAAAGTTCATGAATCAAAGATAACGTTCACGTTTGATTCATAAAATCTTTGGTATTACATTTCAAAAATTATTATTACTTTGGGGTAGTCATTCGATATACAAAGTTTATTAGTCTAACTGATTTGAATATGTATCGTGTAGGAAAACCATAAGCTTTGAATTACGATTTTGATAAAAACTCAATAGTTTTAATTCAAACCTTATATATGTGTTAAAAATTCACTAGATATACACACATTTTTAATTTAAAACTCCAAAGCTTAGCCAAACACCTTCAACCTCTAAAATAAGTGCACACTTTAGATTTTCAGAAGCTGAGTCAAATAGGTTGTAAGTAAATTTTCTACCCAATTGGACAACTAATTACATTCCTTTCACCTAACTCTTGGATTTAAACTAAAGTTTAAAGCATTATTAATAATTATTACAATTAAGATCCAAGTAGGATCTAGTTTAAATATATAGAAAGCGTAATCAATATAACTATCACTGGTCCTGTAGCTCAGTTGGTTAGAGCGTTGGTCTTATGAGCCGAAGGTCGCGGGTTCGAGCCCCGCCAGGACCACCTTTTTTGTTTTTCAAGACAAATAAATACTAACATTATGTTACGTGGAATCTATATATTAATTTATGCGAGCTTCTATTACTGTCATTCTCTCCACCTTTTTTGTTTTTCAAGACAAATAAATACTAACATTATGTTACGTGGAATCTATATATTAATTTATGCGAGCTAAAATCGTCACATAACTAATATTAATTTATGCTTATAAAAAGGTTTAATTGTAAAGTGGATTTTTTCTATTACTGTCATTCTCTATAATAACATATTACTATAAGTTTACTATGATTTCATGTGATGTTACATTATAGGGAAAAGGTTCAAATGGCAAAAAGTTATTTTTGATGAGAAAATGGTTGTGGATCCAGTGCTTGTTCCTGCCAAGTGACAACCTATTAGACGCTACCCTCACAAAACTTAGTCAATCAGATAAATATTTATTTGCATCGAGTGTTTATATCAAACAGATCATTTGATTTGAGATGAAGTGAAGAGATATATATCAGTTAATCATAATAAGTGATTATTGTGGATGTTCAACATGTACAGGTGTGTTAAGTATTCATTGATTATATGTAAATATTTAATGGAAGATAAATATTTTAATCATTTATTTTTCATTTATTCAAATTTAAGTGGTATGTATTTTCACAAAAAATTATTTCCGATAGATCACTATCTCACAAGGAATATTTCCGAAGCAGAGTTGCAAGAATATAATTTCAAAAAAGGATTTTCCGCGGCCTGGGTTCAAACCCGGATTCCAATAATAAAGATGGGGATTGCCAGTGCTACAACGGAATTTATTGTTAATAATCTGACAACATATTTAATAATAATTTTTAATTTTAGAGATCTTTGCCTCATATATATAATAATGTGATTTTCCGATGAAAGTTTGGATGAACTCTTTGTTCTTCTAGCTCAGCCCTTTCCATGCTCACAATATATTGGAATATTTACTGCTACGTCAACCTGCATGTTTAGGTGAAAGTTTCGTTTTGACTCTTTCTAATCTAACCAATCTCTGAATATCTCGAGAGAATTGTAGATGGTTAAATTAATATTTAATACCTGGATCGTGAATATTCGTATCGCGATTAACATATATTAGTTGTCTCTTACATATGTTACAAAGATTCTCGTGTCACAACTCACATGTCTAGACATGAAAAGGAAATCACATGTTTTTATTTGATTTTGATATGGCAAAATCGAGTCGAAACAATTGATAGAGGAAAAAGAGATAAAAATCGGGTTGGTCCATATCAAATTAATTGAACCATTATAAATTAAATTGGCATAACTATGTTGCATGGATGGATTCATAAATATAAACTTCCAAGTTATTGCTTTCGATCCAAGTTCAATATAATGCTTTTATTACAATTTGATTAAATTTAAATTCGTATTGAAAAGTTCTATAATGATCAAATAAACACTCACTAACAAAAAAATGACTCCATACTCAATGGTCCAGAGAGTTAGCCATATCTATCATTTCTTTAATAAATGCTAATGCATATAATAAAAATTCACATTATTACGGTTTCATGTCGTTAAAGTAATATCACAACAATATAAACCGGAAGTAGCTATAAACTTAGTCGTTCTGTTATTCATAGTTCACAATTCCTTTTGATAATTTAATCTTAACTTCAGAATTTATTCATCACTAATTTTTATTTATTAAGTAGTGCTCTAAGTTATTAAAAAGATATCACTTATATAATTGTCCTTGATGAAAAAAAACTTTTTAAAATGTCCACGTTGCTTGTAAATCACTTCATTATTACACATGAAATATTAATTAATGAACATAACAATATAAGTACATAAGTAACATTAGTCAAAGATCAAATATTTATAATTTATAATTTATATAGAGCCTATAGAAACTCATGCTCACATGACATTTAACATGTGCATACTACTTTTTAAGTTTCCTCGATAAGAAAATTAATAATAATAAGTAAGGCCTAGTGACTAGCTAGTACTATATTTTTATTAATGACATCTCTTTTTTCTTTAGCGATTTGATATTACGAAATAGGAATTTGATATTTTAAATCGGTGTTTTGATGTTACAAAATAAGATTTTAAGTATTTTTCATTTATATTTATTCATGAGTTTTTTTTGAAAATTAGATGATTGAATTTATTGGCCCCCAAACTTGGCCAAGTTGGGCCTAATAGGTCTGGTGGCCAGTTATCATTAAATTTTCATTAATAGTGTCTCATTTTTAAATATTTTGATGTCACATAATAAGAATTCTAGATTTTAAGTATTTTTTGTATATGTTAATCCACTGATCTCTCGAAAAGTAGTCGACTGACTCCATTAGCCCTCAAACTTAGCCATGGACCACTAGACATTTTCAATAATGATGTTTCTTTTTCTGCTATTGTGGTGTCATGAAATAAGAATTTAACTTTTAAACATTTTCTATTGTGTTAGTTCATTAATTATTTCAAAAATTTGTTGATGTTTCTGTTAGACCCTAAACTTGGCCAAATCAAAACTCATAGCTCTGATGACTAGTATTCGTTGCATTTTCATTAATATCGTCTCTCTTTTTTCTTACTAATTTAATGATGTCATCCTTGTAATTTTTTTAAAATTAGGATGATATGTTATAAAATCAAGGAATAAGTAACTTGTGTGTATTGGTGAATATATAAAATGTTTGATTGGTCCAACCATCATTTTATATGGTTCTTCCTTCTATTTATTATATAATTATTATTAGTATTTTCCTTAATTAAATCATGGTGGGGAAAAATATTGAAAAAACTTGTGAGATTACATGTAACAAAATTAAAAAGCAAGTAACATGTGTTTACTCGTGAATAAAAGATGGTTGATTTGTCTTATCACCAACATTGTCTTGTCCCTTCTTCTATTTTTAAAAATTCAAAGTGGAAAAAATATGCTCCCTCCGTCCCATTTTATATGTCAATCGGTTAAACGCATTCTCTTACCCGTTGAACTTATTACTTTCCACTTTTCAGTCTGAAATTCAGATTGTGACCTACCGCTCTCTAGCAGTCTAAAATCTTTCCAATCACTCGGGAAAGCCTATACCCGAAAGAGGGAAACCTCTCTTTGCTATCCCTTTCTATAAATAGTTGGTCTATAATACTTATCATTTCATAAAATCAATGCATAAATTAGCATATTGTTCCTTTTTTACCCTTGTGAATTATTAGCATTGAAAACATACATTCATGTTCATTGGTTAAATTAATTAATCAAAATAAATTAATTAATATTCATTGATTGAAAATTTGAGTTCCAAAATTTTTTAATAAGGGTAGAAGGATAAAGTTATATCATTTCTTAATGCAAGTGCAAAGTAAAAAGGTGACATATAAAATGGGACGGAGGAAATATTAAATTTAGCTTAACTACAAATAAACACATTCACACTGTAAATATCACATTTTTTGTGTGGATTTTCTTACAATAAATTATATGTCTCTCTCTTTATATATATATATATATGTAAGTAAGTAAAATAGGCATAATTATATCGTTTGCAATTGAAAATTTAATTTAATTTTGACAAATTGACACAAATCCACCTAATATGATGTACAATCAAATATATTAGAACTGTAAAATCAATAATTCATGATATACTACAGTATATTGATCCATCACGTGTGTGTGAAAGAAGAGGGATGAAAAATGCTTATATAAACATGATATGATGCTTACATAAGCAACCACCAATATTAAATCAAAAAAAAAAAAAAAAAAAAAGGGAGAGAGAAAAAGAAGTAGAAATTAAAAAAATGTTCCTTAACTTGGTGACACAAGACAACTACCAAATATCCATCATAACACACAAAAGCTAAAAGGCTACTGAAATACTTAGCAGTAGTGTAGTAGTAGTAGAAGTAACACATATCAAAAGGAAGAAAATAATGTGTTTTTCTTCTCCCTTTTTGATTTTGGCCTTATACAATACTTCCTTCACGTGACAACTTCCATCATATATATCTCCATTCTCAAAGTTCAATTTTTATATACCTACAAAATAAGATAATCAACCTATTATAACTAATTAAGGTTATACCATAGAGTATATATATTTTTATTATTGATATATATAAGTTAAATCCTTTAAATTTTGGTATTGTTAATTTTCTCGACGTAGTCGTTTCATACCAGTGCGATAAGTTATGATATGAATACATGGTTGGCGTACTCATATCATACCAGGACTGAAATGGAATAAGGTTAAGTTGAAGTATATACAATCTTACTCCTTACTTTTGAAGATATACGCTATTTTTGATGAATTTTTGACTAAAGTAAAACAAACATAGTAATCAAGAAGCCTATATATATGAATTGAGTATGTGAGAAAATAAATAAATGAAAGACCATTTACTAAAAACATAAGTTGAAAACAAGCAAATATTGGTAACACCATCGAGTGGACAAATTTTAGAAGCAACATATATAGAGTGGATGAATTATAATGCATGTGATTGCCTTTCGCAGATCGTATCTGGATTTTCTAGTACACATGGCATGATATGAATCTAGCTAACTACACATCACATTTTTTTTATTTTTTTTAGTTCTCAAAATAATTCATTTTATTTATTCCATAAAAACAAAAATAAAATCGTTGCCATAGAAATCCAATAAGGGAAATTAAAAGTTTCTTCCATATATATATCAACATTGCATAATGATGATCTTAATTTGTAATTACATACACTATGGAAATTAAAGTAGGAAATGTAATTAAGTCGTTGGGTGACTGGCTAGCTGCAAACACTTGTAAACAGAAATGTAATTAAAGTTAATTAGATCCTAACTTATTGGATCTAATTATACAATTAATTAATTAATTAATAATCTAGTGCGGCAAACTAATTTCATCAAGATCATCTAGTGATAGAAAAACTTCATCCAAGCATGATAGCTCCGGCCCATTATCATCATCATCATTATCATAATTGCATGCGTTCGTATACACGACATATTACCCATCCACTATAGTCCTGGAAGGGAAAAAAAAAATTAAAAAATATAGTAATTAGACTTTGATCAATATTGAATTAATTCATACATATGTTAAAGTTAAAATAAATACTTACAATTTTGGAACGGGTTCTTCTCCTAGAAGATGAACGACTATTTCCAGAAGAAGATTCAGAATTAAGACTAAATTCTTGCATTACCCAATTTGTTTTGACACCTTCAGTTAGCTCACCTAAGTAAAAAGCATAATATTTCTTCATGCCAACATTATTATTATTATATTATTGTCAGTTGAAAATATTGGTTCATCAACTCCTAATGATTTCCAATATCCATTTTCAGTGATTCTACTCTGTGTTCTCCTGCTATAGAAATACCATTTATTTCCTTCTACCATTGCTTTTCCTGCACAACATTAAAAATGATGACATAATTATAACATGTATCGACCTATTACGAAAAGAATTAGACTCGTACGTGAAAGGAGGAAAAAAAGGTACCATTCAAGTCCCAAGGATCATAAGGGTAAAGATTAAGATCAGGAATGACATCAGGATGGCAAGGTAAAAGAGCAGCTTTGCGTTGGAGAAAATGAACAACTAATTCTTCATCTGTTGGGTAAAAGCGAAAGCCAGGTGGCAGGTTGACATTACTATCCCCCATCAAAGTTTGTCTACAAATTGAAAACTGATGGATATACTATATGTATTTGCTAGAGTAGAAGGATGTGGAGGAAGATATTTATAGACAAAGATTTATAATGGAGAGTGAGAAAGGAAGGTGTGTTTAATTTAGGGGATCATCATCACCATATATACTTTCATTTCACAATTCTCTCAGCTCTCTCTCTCTCTGTGTTTTGCTTCAAACAAGGTTTTGCTTCTTTTTAACAATAATAAGTAATCGAATATGTGGGTGGCGGCTCTGCTCCAAGGCGGCGGGTGCCTCTACCTATTTATCTCATTTTTTGGATCCAAAACCAATATGATATAATGGGACCTCCTTCTGTTCGACTATGACATACGTTTTTGGTGCACTGGTAGACTGCTTTATCCTTAAATAAAAGTCTTAAATTTGAGTATTGAGTATGAAAAGAATTCTATTGGGAGTGTAATCTTCCAAATGGACCTTGTAGTGCGTGTGTAAACAAAATTGTAAATTTAATTACTTCTTCTGTCACAATTTATATGACACTTTTCGTTTTTCAAAAGTTAAACAGTTTAAGTTTGATCGAAAATTTGTGCATGAAATCTTTAAATTTTTTGAAATGAAGTTTATATATTTATAAACTACGTACATAAAAAGTACTACTCCCTCCGTTTAAAAAAAAATGATCTAGTTTGACTTGGAACGGAGTTTAAGAAAAGAGAGAAAACTTTTTAATCTTGTGATTCTAAATTAAAGTTATGACAAATGTACAAAAATGCCCTTTAATCTTGTGGCCTTAAACATGTCACGTGGAAAGTTGAAGTTAAAGTGTTGCCAAAAAGGAAGGGCTCATTCTTTTTTAAACAGACTAAAGATGAAACTAGACCATTCTTTTTTAAACAGAGGGAGTACTATAAGTTACAATAATTGACAATTTAAAATATTTAAAGAATTTTAAAATAGACTTGTTTGAATTTCAGAATCCAAAAATGCTAAATTGAGACGGAGGGAGTACATATTTATGACTTTTCAAATGTTTGTTAATCCTTGGGCTAAAAGCCTAATATGGTAGGACATGACTTCAGAAACAAGGTGATTATATTGTACTTACAAAATAACCTGTATATAATCTAATATTATGTGCGGCTTACTACTATTGGAAGATCTAAAGTTTTATCTGATTAAATAATGAAATATTAATTCGGAAAGGTGTATTATATTGATGTAATTTTCTAAGATGTATCTTGTTGATCAATCTTTTTTAATTTAAAACAATATAATATGTTACAACTTGAGTTTGACTTGTAGATGCAACTTGTTGAAATCTTACTTTCTTAGGTACACTCCTTGGTTGCCAATAGAACAGTGATGGTGATAATTCATTAAGAATGGATTTGCCTACACATATTCCATAATTTCTTATGCTCATCTTCAATGTTCATTTGTGGATATAATTATGGGAGTCAAAAATGGTTTATGTTATGTGTATCGGTAAGTTTATTCGGATGATGAGTTGTATTTTTTTGAAAAATTTACACATAAATTAGTAACTTTAGTGAAGTAAAATAATTTTATTATTTCAATGATACAACCAAATAAAGTTAAATAATCATACGTAAATACTTGGTATGCCATAACACTTGCCTCTTTGGCCCAAAATGTTCCTTCCGTTCTTAATCCTATTTATTTGGTCGCTGTCTAATAACCATTAGCTGGAATTATTTCTGTCCTAGAAATTTGATATCCTTTTGTAAAAAATTATATTGTATAGTTTAGTAAAAAGAATTATGTACTATATTATATGTTGAGTTTTCTTAATTTTTTTTAAACTTTATTTATGAAAAATTTGACCGATAATAATGAGAGTTTCTCGAACCTTACAAGGAGATGTGATTATGAGTAATTAAATATTACTCCATTCTTTCAATTTTACTTGTCACACTTTGACTTGAAAATAATTATTGATATATGTATTTATTAAACTATCTCTATTAAGTGATGTCTTGGAAAATGATTTGGAAAATAAACATTTAATGTTTAGGGTAAAACATGGAAAAAACTATTGTCTTTTCTTGATAGATCAAAAGTGACAAGTAAAATGAAAATCTATTTTAATAAAAATAAACGGAGGAAGCACCACTTAACAATTAAAAGTGAACGAAGAATGTAGTCACCAATACGAGATTGAAAATGACGGGTTCTTGGATCAGAACAAAAATTGAGGTAGCATTTATTTGGTCGAATCAAGCCTTACATAGTGCAAATTAAAATGGTAAATTTTACTATAGGCAAAATTTGGTGGCTTCATTTTTACTTGGCACCTAAAATAGATGTACCTATTAGCTAGTCTAATAAATTTATTGGGAAAATGTGGGTTATCATCACACTTCACGCTTATATCATCTCATATCCACGTGTCAATTAGAGATCCAGATTACCTATATGTGATACTGCCCATATTATCATAATTAATCTCTTGAAATAATTGGGTTCTTAATTTTAATTTTCTCTCTTTTCTACTATGGAAAAAAACAATAATATTGTTATTCATGATAATGCATTTGGATAAACTTACAAATATTACTATTATCTTGGTCCCATTAATTAATCTCAATGTTTTCTCATATATATTTGAGCCATTCATTTTGGATAATCATGATTATGAGATAAGTATATTAATGCCTATAGTAGCCAGCATTTATAATTTCACCAACCAATTGTATACTAAAAACCATAATCAATAAGAATTAATGTTTTTATGACCTCCAACTTTGATTATTGTTAATAGTTAATCCTTTAAGAGACTAAATATCAGGTTCATGGACTAATTATCCAACAGATTGGTACTCTCTCTATTGAATTTACTTTGTTTTTAATGTATATTCTTAAAAGACAATAAATGTTTAACTTCACATAATGATATTATTATTTATTTAAGTAAGAATTAGTTCTAGCTAGTTAATTTTAGGTTAAACATTTGCTTTCAATACAATGTTGATGTAAAAAACTTTTTTTTATTAATATGAATATTTGAATTGTTTAATTCAATATTCTAAAATATTCTTAATAAAAAGTAAATAGTTTTTCTATCTTTTTTTTTAATACTGTTCAATATTATTTCAAGTGAAACTAAAATCATAAAATTTACTATTAAAATTTTTTAGGATCTCACCTAAAGCAGACCTTTACTAGTCTTACCCTTGAGTCACTTTTATGGTGCCCTTATCTTCAAATTTTGAATTCTCCTCTGCTCTGGTCTATTATAAATAATTGTTGACTCTTTAAATTTTCAAAGTTCAAGAATGTATTATTATTATTTTAAAAAATTATCCTTTTTTAATGGACTCTTTAACTAGTTGTTTTAAATCTCAAATAATGACTGTCTCTACTTTTTAAAAAGAGACCGGGAGGAATAAAAAAGATCATACTAACAAATTAAATTACCCAATTAAATTAAAGTCTTTAAATAAAGGACGTGATATACTCCAACAATTCATTTATATCGGAGAGAGTACCTTTCTTGTAAGATTACACAAAATTTCGTGCGAAAGAATCTTTTTGTTTTTTTTGTGGTGCGCCCATGCCACAAAAACAATATAGGTACTGTGTAAGGCATTATTATTGGATTCTTCTGATTGACAAGTTTGTGCATTCAAGAATGTGTCCATGGGCATATTATATATATATATATATATATATATATATATATATATATAGCTAAACTGCTGTGAGTTATGATGGCAGTAATAATGATAAAAAAGACTAGCAACTTCAAACAAGAAAGTGACCTCAAGGCATTAGCATACTCTCTTTCTTTTTTCACTTTAAAAAATTACTGCCATTGGGAAAAAAACGTACACCTCACAAAATGGCCCTTTTGTTTTGGTCATGGTCAATTTGGTATAAATCCAATTAATTGGAAGCTGATCAATGATCTCCTGCCTTCATTTTCGTGATAATTATATATATAGGATGTCTCTTTCACCACTTTGGGATATTGCAACTTGCTTAGATGACCACGGTTGATATAATTGTGGCTTGTTATATCAAAATCTAAAAAGCATGAACACCGATCAGGATTCTGATAATGTAATAAGTATTCCTTCATTTTTAATTAGAGATTTTATGTTTAAATCTTGATATGAAGTTGTTTTTATTAGAAAGAATTTTACTAATTGGGATTGAAATTACATTCGAATTTACTTTGAAATTAAAAACAAATATTTAGGCAATTAAATTAACAAAGAGTCAATTGTAAGGCAAGCGTCTATACTAGACATGATCTAGGTAATATTATAAAAAAGAAGAAAGGTAACCTATTGGGATAGGTCAAACTTTGTTGATCATGTAAATATCAATATCTATCAAATATATATTTCATACTTCATTTTTACTTGTCACTTTTAATATATTCAAGAAAAAATATTTTTTTTCAATTAATATGAATATTATAAATAAAATTCTCAAATTCTCATATCAATTATTGTTTCTTAAAAAAACGTAGAAAGTCTAAAAATTGTCAAAATTAAAGTGAACGGGAGTATGTGTTTCATACCCTTAAACGTGATTGCTTTTCTACAAGACAAGAGATGATTTTTTTTTTTTACTGAATATTTATTTTAACCACATGACAGGAACTAGGACAAAATTTTTACAGTAGAAATATTAGTTAAACTTATTATTCTGAGATGACTCACCTACCAAATAGATTTAGTACAAGTATAGTCCAAAGAAAACACCATAGTATCTATGTTAGTACTAACCTAATGTTTTCGTGTTATAATAGTTATAATTACCTATAATTCGGTGAGATATATAAGAAAGAAATACATAATTATTTTAAAGTTTAGACAAATACTTTTAATTTCACTAAGACTAAAGAAATATTCCTTTCCATATAGTGACAAATAATAATTATCTCAAACAATTAATGTGGGAAATAAGCATCATTACAAAGATTAATGAAAAGTTAACCAACGGTGCACTCAAGAATCATTCTTATAGTTTTTATTTTTATTTTTTTATGTGCGTTAAAAAGAAAGAAAGAAAGAAAGAGCCGTAATAGAATTTGAAGTGATTAAATCTCTAGATGTGAAGTGTGAACAAGTGATGACTACATTGTTGTGTCATTTCTTTTTATAAAAAATAATTTATTTTCTTTGTATAATGTGGATATATCATATAATTTGTGGAGGGCCACTTTTTTTTTGGTTTTTTCAGTGTTAGTGGCAAGAAGCAAACTCTATCTTTATCCACGAAACTTCATAATGTGATGTGCTTCACTTTTTGCCTAACTATATGGATTGATCATCACTTGCATTCTTAAGATTACCAATTACTTAATGGAGCTTTCGATTGGGATAATACGAAAAATTTGTTACAACTCCAACAATAGAAACTATTGGATTAGATTACATCATACTCTTTTTATTTCAATTTATTTATCTAATTTTAATTTGACACAATTTTTAATGAAATAAAGAAAATTTTAAAATTTTGCGATCCTAAACTAAAAATATATACAATATTCTAAATTATCTATTGATTTTATGATTTTAAGCCTATAACGTAATAATTTAAAATCAGGAAAAACAAACTAAAAAAAAAAAAGTTATACCACAAAATAAAAAGAGTGAGAATTGAAGGGTTCTATGACATGACTAAAAATGAGCCATGTGGAGGCTCAAAATATCATACTACTTTTGTTGTGTGGGGTTGGAGGAAGAGAGCACGAACCACCAGTTGTCGTTTTAGGAAATTGTGTTCTATTTTATGACGATTGACATGTGGTTTTTTTATATTTTGAGATCCGACTAATTTGATCACGTATTAAAAAAGTTCATCTCGAAGGAAATACTCTCTATTAATGGTGATTTCATTTAAAAGACTCTAATTTAAGAGCGGAAAGATATTACTTCCTCCGTTTAAAAAGAATGACCTCTTTCCTTTTTTGATAACATTTTAATTTCAGCTTTTCACGTGGCATGTTTAAAGCCACAAGATTGAAGGGCAATTTAGTATATTTGACATAACTTTAATTTAGGACCACAAAATTTAAAAAATTTCTTTATTTTCTAAAACTCTGTGCCAAGTCAAACCAGGTCACTCTTTTTGAAACGGAGGGAGTAGTAATTTTCACCTGAAAGTTTTTATGGAATGTAATTGTTTTTAGTTTTTGAATATTTAAAGTGAAGTAGAGACAAATGAAAGGAACCAAAAAAAGAATAATTGTAAGAATTTGTAGTGTGCAATGTGGATAAGCTAACTCAAGTTGGAACTGCAGTCACCATTATGTTCATCTTATCTTCCGTACATCCACCAAATCACTCATAAATCATGGGCCATACCCACTTACTACTTGGGCTTTCCCTTTCATGGGCTTATTAACTGGGTACTCAGGCCCATCCACTCAATTCACACTATGTATCATGGACAAGTAGGGAGAAAAAAAATATGATATGCAAGCATGTAAATTAATCCTCACTGTTCATATTGAAACTATCTTTTAAAGCTAAATTCTAAGAGGTTTAAATGAGGAATGTTCTAACTTATTGAGGACGTTCACCTTAAATGGGAGGTCTTGGAGGACACGGATTAGGGTAGAGGGTTTGTATGTAGTTGAACATTGTCTCATTTTTCCTTACATACTAGTTAGTTAGTCATAGTATTATTCTTGTAGTTTCTTGTCCTTTACTTTATGTGACTATCTGTTGTTTCTTGTACCTTGATTATTGTAGTATTTTGTTGTACTTATGCTCCTTTTTTCAAACTATTTTATCATGCTTTTTATAGTATTTTGCCATGGCTTCTCCACTTCGTCATTTCCTTTCTATCTGCTTCTAATTGCTTTTCTTTGAGCCAGGGGTTTATTGGAAACAACATCTCCTTTACGATCTGCTTCTAATTGCTTTTCTTTGAGCCAGGGGTTTATTGGAAACAACCTCTCTACCTCCCAAGGTAGAGGTAACATATGTGTATACTCTATACTCCCCAAACGCCAACCATGAGATTACATCGAGCGTGTTGTTGTAACATATGGTATGATTCTAAATTCATGTTTTGTCCATGTAACATGTTAAAATTTTCAGGTGGTTTTAGGACAAAAATAATGAGTATTCCAGGGAGTGTGTCATCCACAGAAAGTTCACTAGCTCTTCATTTTCTCAATTCAGAGTTTTAATAAATTCACTTTAGACCAAATAAACTCTAATACTCCACTAATCAAACACTTAGCTCCCATAAAGTATCTATAATAAATAAGGATTGTTGTATAGGAAAGCACTTGCATGAACACATATATGATATGATTCACATTTCTTATTTCAGTAATAGATGGCATAATTACATTACATCAGCTGATCCACCAAGAAAGTTATTACTAGCAACTAACCAAAAAAAAATATTTGTCCACCAAATGGAGATTTTGAAA
This sequence comes from Solanum acaule, assembly GCA_036250505.1. Lineage (NCBI taxonomy): Eukaryota > Viridiplantae > Streptophyta > Magnoliopsida > Solanales > Solanaceae > Solanum > Solanum acaule. Next base: position 494 of record JAJOOR010028138.1, on the reverse strand, counting down.
GCAAAAAAAGGAATAAAACAAAAACTTAACAATTACAAGTTACAATATCATATCCTAAGTATTTAACAGAGAGGAGTCTCACAAAACTGATACAAACATTTATACACAGTTCCAAAGAGAAAACTGAACACTAGTTCATGAGAGTAGAAATCACAAATTTATTGTCTTCCCACAGCAGAGTGAACAGCTTTCACATTATTGCATTTTTCAGGTTTCCCCCAAGCAAAGTCATTAGGCCACCACCATGAACTCTGCCCTCTGGGACAACAAACTCAAAGTTGTTGTTTGTGTTGCTTCTTCCAATCCCAAGGTTGGTGCTTCTGTCATCCGGCTTCTCTGAACATGTTAGTGAGGCCTTCATTGACAAGGGTACCAATACCTGTGGTGGTATAAGTAGCTGCCGTTCAGCTGGCTTATTGAGTGAATGAACCGAATCTGATACCATGCTCACCATAGACGAAGAACGATTGTTCTCAAAAGTGCTCTTTACAGGA
>JAJOOR010028137.1:0-18235 GCA_036250505.1 Solanum acaule | reverse complement strand
CTGTTGATGATCCTGAATACCTGTGTCTGCATCATGAAAAGATGCAGGCCAAATGGCTCAGTACGTGGAATGTACGAGCATGTAAGGGGAATTCTAAAGCATAACATAAGCTTGAAACTTGATAAAAAGGAAACATACTTACCTCTTCTCAAACTTACTCAGCTCAAGGAATAGTCAAGAATACTCAAAACTACTCAACTTACTTAACTCAGAAGTACTCAAGGATAAGATACTCAACTCAAAAGTACTCAAGGATAAGGTACTAAACTCAAAGATTAGATACTCAACTCAAAAATATGATACCCGACTCTTGGTACTCAACTCAATATAAAACAACAATACACATGCAATATATAGAAAGTTTTTAAAACAGTAGAAAATAATTTGGTTCATTAAAGAAAATGCAATAACAAACTCAACTTTACTCATATAATAAAGTAATATAGTTTATGTGGGAGTTTCTCTAACCGACAACCACCATTATGAGCCTAAGTGGTGATACATCGTCTTACCTCACGCTGCCAAGGACCGTCTTATACCTTGTCGGGGGTATAGAACCTAACTCACTAAGTGGATCCATTAGTCGATGCTAAACGCATCTTAAGGAGTCATCTAAAAAGTATGATCATTTACTACCCATAATGGCTACATGGTTTATGGAGACTTGAGTTATCTAAACTCGCATCCCTATATCGGTGCTCAATACTACTCCCAAAATATACTTAGCTCATATGTTTGTAAATACAAAACTCTTTCTTTGGTTTCAGATGATTACTCAAAACTTAGCTTAAAAGCTCTCTTGGAAATCATAGTTTCCTCTTTACTAAAAAACTAGCTCAAAGGCTCTTTTGAAATCTCAGTTTCCTTTCTTGTTTAAATGTGAAAACATTTACTCTTTGGGAATACATATTCCCGATATACTCTCTTGAAGAAATGAACTCAACTGTTTACTCTTTACTCTTTACTTTTTGCTTAACTCAGAGCTTAAGTATTAAAACAAAGTTAAAACGTTTGTAAAAGACTTCTTAAAATATGGTTCATGCCGAATTATGGACGTGAATGACTCAATGCAAGATTTTTAATAACCATAGATAGAACTCAATACTTGGAAGTCAAAAACTTCAATAATACTACTCACTTCAAGAATGCTTAACTCAGAGGGTTCATGCGGAATTCTTGAGCATGAACTACTTAAATCAAGGACTCAAAGATACTTCTCGTTTCAAGACTGCTCGACTTATAGGGTTCATGCGAAATTATGGACATGAATAACCTAACTCAAGGACTTCATGGGTAACATGTAATAGTCCCATGATTAGGAATGTAATCTCAAATGGGTTAGAAATTCAATACTTAAGACTTAGGACATGGATATATTACTCCTCTCATAGATACTCAACTTATGGAGTTCATGGGGAATTTATGGGCATAAACGACTTGACTCGTGGGTCTACATAAAATTATGGAACTCATGATACAACTCTTCTCATTCTCATACTAACTTTCTCAAAATTTAACTCAAATCGATTATGGATCTCAAAGGATTCACAATTGAACTCAAAACTTTCTAGAACTCTACTCTGAACCCTCTTTTGAATGTGAATTATGAATTCAAGAGTTATGGTTCATGCTATGAAAGATCTCATGATGACAAAGTAAACACGTGAATACATTCTCCTCATTCTCATACTCGCTTGCTCGAGTCTTGAAACAAGTTACTAGAAATTGTAGAAGACTCCTCAAAGAGACTTTCTCAAAATGTTCGAATGAACTCTCAAAACATAACTCTTAACCCTACCTTGAATTTGAATTATGATTTCAAGGTTATGAATGATTTCTAGGTGTTTAGAAGTAGTTTAGAGTGTTTAGAATCAAAGGGGAGTAAAGGTACCCTTTGAAAGAACTCAAACGGACGAAACGATGATGAACTGGTGGGGGCAGGCGACCCTGGCGCTTTGAGTGGCGCGGGGCGCCAGCCCCTAACATTCAGAGAAGTGGTTGGGGCACTCTGGTTGGCTTGACACACCAAGCCCAACCCAGAAAACTTCGACGACTTTCTTTGCTCGTTTTCTCACCGTAACTCGCCTAGAATCGAACGGTTTCTTCCCAATCACTTGGATTTGATTACTTAACATAATTACTCTCTAATATACTCAAAACAACACTCAAATTACTAAATTTCATCTCAAGAAATCATCAAAACCCCAATACAACAAGATTTAGAATGAACTTCAAGAACACCTATCAAGAACTCATCAAGAACTCTAATCCTACAACTTTAAGAACGAAATTGCGAGAAAATAACATGATTGGCGTGTGGGTGAACAAATTCAACACTATGGAAGCTTACATATCTCTTAGGGATCAAACCCATGGCGAAAATCCGCTACAACACTCAAGAATTTCGACGAACGCTTTGATCATCTCCTCTTTTCTCCTCTTTTCTCTTCTTTTCTCTTCTTGAACTCTCAACTAAAACCCTATGCTAATTTTAGGATTATAAAATTGAACCTAATAGGATTAGACCCTTAAAACCTTTCTAAAAATGAATTAAACCTGATTTGATAAGAAAAGACCAAAATACCCCTCTAAAATCCGGTTTTGACTTTCCTTATCTAGACAGCCCAACTTCGAATGCACATATATCCCTCATACGAACTCGAAACTGAGAAAACTTGGTGGTGTTGGAAAGATAATTCAAAGATCTTTCATACGGTATCTGGTAGAACACCTAAATCATCCTAAGCTAGGAGTTATGGTCAGTTGAAGTTGACACATAACTCATACTTAGCTTAACTTGCAAAATTCCAGATTTTTGCTATTTCCAATTTAGTTTTTTTTAAACTCAAGGTGCTACATCTAGTGACCTGACCTTAATACTTAAGAAATTTTAAATTCCTTAGTAAAATCCTACTCACAATGAAGGACGGTTCAAGTCTTAGCTCAAAAATTTTCTGGAGTGTTACACATTCTATGTGAGAGAACCTTTCGTGTAATACCATATTCATGCATACATACTATATCTAGAATTCTACATTAGACATTGGTATCATCATGACTCAAGTGAATCTATCACTTCACATATTCATGCCTTTATTAGGTAGATTAGGTAGGTAAAGATCCTCCACCATAACTCTATCCATTTAAGCTTCCATTCTCATTTAGATTTTACTCTCAAAGCCTTAACACATCTAGGTCATCACATTGGCTTTACTCTCAAAACCCTAGTGATCAACATTCATGACTACATGCCTTATACTCAAAGCTTTACTTCTTCTTATCAACATTCATACCTAAATTTAAGGTATTCTAATCATATTCATCATTACTAGGTGATTCTAGTCATAATTGATCATAAAGGTTCAATTTCAATTTTACAAGTCAAGATCAATCATATTCAATAAAGTCTAGTTCAATTCATGATTATATTATCCTAACCTTGAACAATTACCACATGACATTGATTTAAGAAGATCACCTATGAATCTTCAATTCCATCTCTAATGGCATAAACCCACAAATATCACATTCATCAATTTAGACTAGGGTTTACCATAGAAATCACATGAATTCATCATAACATCACAATTAAATGTTAATACAATCATAATTAGGTATTAACCACTAGATTGGAATCATACCTAAGCCCTACCCACAATATAAGAAGGAAACCCTAGCTAGATTGGGTTTTTGACTTCACGATTGGGGGAAAACCTAGGGGGCTCTATGGGTGGAAGAACCCATAGATGATTAAGCTAACATACCTCAATTCATAGCCCTATTCAAGCTCTCATCAATGGAGGAATCTGCCCTCTTCTCTTCTCTTCTCTTCTTCTTCTTCTTCACTTCTAGAGAAAGGATTTTTGGAGAGAATTTGGGGTTCTTTGATGAATGAGTTAAATGAATTAGTTTAGGGGTCTATTAGGTATTTATAGGTGGTTAAATAACTATCTAACCGACCTCCCTTAACCCCCAAACACCTAACCTAAAACTAAAAACTTAAAAACTACTTGACCTACGCCCCACCCATCGATGGACCGTGGATGGGTCTCCTACCTGTACTGGCAGGTCGTAGGTGGGTACTGGAGGCTCAACTTTGCAGGCCTTGACCCACGACCCCCACCTACAGGGTGTGGGTCCAACAACGGCCAATAGGTGGCCAAGCGTAGGTGGCCTGCAATTTGGCAGTTTTGGGGTTGCTTTGAGGGTCCTCCTTAAGGACCCCTTGGGTGGTCCTTGGGGGGTCGTACCTTGATGCCCTAACCCTTAAACCCCTATTCTAAGTACGAGAATCATTTTTTTGTGATTTTAATGCTCATACCACACTCCAAAACTTTTACGAAAGTCGCTAGAACTCAATAGTTCAACTTACTAGTTTCCGGGGTGTTACACCTGCCTCGACTGCGACCTCTCGCTGCAGATTCCTTAGCTGGAGCATTGACGGGAGCTACGGGTCTGACGCCGTTGAATCTAGTGTTAACCATCTGCGGACAGAAGAGTGAAAGAAGTTAGATACCAATTTGAATCGCCATATACCAATTGGAATCAAGTTATAGCATGAAAGGAGACAAGAGAAAATAGAGAGATTTCCTAAAGTCATATAGCCTCTCGAAGAAAAATAAAGGTGTTCCCGTACCGTTCCGCAACACTCTACTTGGCCCGTTTTGGTACATCAAGATCAACGAACCTTGGCTCTGATACCAACTTTGTCACGACCCAGACCATCGTGATTGGCACCCATACTAACCCTCCGGTGGAAACCCAAATCAAGCAACTAAAGCATTTAAGTTACGGAAGCAAGTTAAATAGCTAAAGACTGAAGTTCCCATAAACTTCCAAAAGATCTAACAACTAAACAATGCGGAAATTACACCTAGAACCTGCATCAATGTACCAAAACATCTAAAGTTCAACAAGTCTAAACAAGAAGGGATACAACTCCAAACTAATGAACAAATCAACTAACTAGAAAAGTCTATGTCCGAAATGTGGACATAGATAAAAGGAGAACTCATGGCAGCCTGGAAGAACTGGTTCACCCTTGAATTCGAACGACAATCACTAATATTATAAACGAGTTCTGTCAATAGCCGCTTGAAGATGCCTTGTACTCAACAAAGAAAGATCAAGTGTTGTATCAGTACACAACCACAGTGTACTGGTAGGATCAAGCGACTATCCCATTAAGTGCAACATATATAAGTCAATACAACATAATAATACACCGAACAGATACAATATCATCATCATTTACGAACAACGAATAAATTTACGATTCTCAAATATCACAGTTACATCAAGTCATTAGTCCTCTCATGGAACCAATCTCAAACTGTTAGCATACCAAAACATGGTACCTGATCCAATGTTTATGCCAAAACGTGGAAACCGATCCCATATTCATGCCGAAACGTGGCAACCGATCCAAGTTAGTGTGTCAGAATGCAACACCCGATCCATTCAACAAGCCACAATCACAATCACAAAATACATTCTCATAATCATACAATCAAGTCATGACTCATGGCATTCATCATTCATACATCCTCATTTTCAATTAATGTGATCAATAATGCAACATTTGCATACATACATGTATCATAATGAAGCAAGAACAAACAAACATCACACAATCATATAATCACAACCATCACCTACCTCGAAACAAGCTTGAAACCCTAAGAAACTTGATCCTTCCCTTTCCAGATTCGTTCCGCTTGTTCTTGGTCAACAAACAATCAATATAATATGAGAATCAATAAACAATCACTAATTACCCTGATTATTAACAATTCTAACAACCCTAAATCATACCCATGATCCCACTATCAAAATTATGGCTTTTTCAACCATAAATTCGAGATCAAAACCTTCCCCCATAGATAATTACCCATTAAATTACGTTCTATGTATCGAAAAACGGATTCGGGGAGTGAAACCTTATCTTTAGCCTCAAGAATGGTGGGAAACTGTCAAGAAATGCTTGAGTTCGTTCCTTAGCTCTCAAATTCAAAAATTGCAGAATAAAACATTTTTGGAGTTTATTTACGACTTTAAGTTGCGTTTTGCCCACCACAACGGTCCTCATGCCTCTACAGCGGCCCCGCCTTGGCGACATAAATCACTTCCAAAATGGATTGCACGAAATAGTGAGCTATTTTAATAATTTCAATACCCCCATTTCACAAAACGCCTTCAACCAACGACACTCAGAAACTACCCGTTCACGCTAAGATCAATTTCTGGAGTTCTATTCGCCCAAATTCAATTTCATAAAGTCGTACGGGTTCCTTAACGACTTACCTATCTACTTATGTGATCAAATTCATAATTAGATCACCCAATTTCTACCAGATTTCCCTAGATGTTAATGACTCCGATTTCATCCAAATCTGGACTAGGTCGAGCAATTTCAAGTTACTATGAAAAAGTTTTCCGGCCCAAAATTTTTCCCCGTTGGCTTTTCTATAACGACGAAACTCGGTCGTTACAACAAAACATGCAAATAACATAATCTTCAACATATCAACTTAAAGAGTAATTTACAAAGAGTTGCTATCTTTGTATGGAATGGACTTAAGAGGAAAAGAGGTGAGGGTGTCTCTTTTTCATATCCTCCTCGGTCTCCCAAGTTGCTTTCTCAACAAATTGGTTCCTCCACAAGACTTTGACTAATGCAACCTCTTTAGTTCTCAACTTGTAAACCTGTCAATCAAGGATCTGAACTAGAATCTCCTCACAGGACAGGCTGTCCTTTACACCAATACTCTTAGTAGGCACAATAAGTGCAAGATCACCAAAGCACTTCTTTAGCATAGAAATATGTAACACTGATGAACTATTGCTAACTCGGATGGTAGCTCCAACTCATAAGCTACATTACCAAACCTCTTAGATATCCTGTAAGGACCAATGTATTGTGGACTGACCTTCCTTTCTTACCAAACCTCATAACTCCCTTCATGAGTGAAACTTTCAGATATACCCAATCGTCAACCTCAAACTCCAAATCTCTTTTTCTAGCATGAGTATAGGATTTGAGACGACTCTACATTGTTTTCAACCTCTCCTGAATTGTCCTCACCTTCTCCATGGTTTGATTGACCAAATCTGGTGTTATAAACTTAGCTCCACCAATTTCTAACCCGTCAATAGAAGGTTAGACCTTTGCCCATATAGTACCTCATACGAGGCCATATGAATGTTGGAATGATAACTATTATTGTACTCAAACTCAATAAGAGGCAAGTGCTAATCCCATTTACCTTTGAAATCCAAGACACAAGCTCTCAACATGTCTTCTAAGGTCTGAATCGTGCGCCTGCTTGACCATCGGTCTGAGGATGAAAAACGGTACTAAGGTTCAACTTCGAACCCAAACATTTCTGAAACGACATCCAAAATTGTTTGGTAAACTGAGCACCTCTATCTGAAATTGTGGAAAAGGGAACTCAATGCAGTCAAACTATCTCACGAATGTACAATTTTTCATACTCTTCTGTTGAATTGATAGTCTTTTTAGGTAAGAAGTAGGCTCATTTGGTCATCCGATCCACAATCACCCATAAGGAATCATGTTGTCTATGAGATCACGATAAACCAGTAATGAAATCCATATTAATCATCTCCCATTTCCATCTAGGAAGGGGAATATTCTAAATTACACCACATGGCCTTTGATGCTTAGCCTTGACTTGTGGCAATTTAGGCACTTAGCAACAAACTCTGCAATGCACTTCTTCATGCCACTCCTCCAATAGACTTCACTCATGTCATGCTACATCTTAGTGGCACTTGGATGAATCGAATATCGAGAGCTATAGGCTTCTTCTATGATTCTATCTGGGAGTTTAATCACAGTTGGAGCACACAGTTTACCTTGATACATCAACACACCATCTCCCCCTTTTTCAAAGACCATCACTTTATGCTTATGCACATTTGCCTTCAATTCAAGTAAAATAGGATCCTTGTCATGTTTCTCATTCACTTCTGACACTAATGAGGATTTGGCCCCATTCATTACGACTACTCCAACTTCACTGGAAGCTAACCACTACAAAAAACTCCCAAATTGCGAATTAATTTTACTAACAACTTAAATTGGCTAGTATTTTAGCAACAAATTACCAACATATTTCTAACTGAATTATAATTTAAAACTTAACAATGAAATTCTAACAAATTACCAACCAAATATTTCTAACCAACTATTTTAGTTGGTAAATACGACGGGAAAAAATGGCGCCAAATTTAGCATTTATCTATCAACGGATTACCAATTGAAATGTTACTAACGTACATCTTTTGTTGGTAATATTACCAACAAAATATATATCGGTAGGTAAATATGAAAAAACTTTTTTACATTATTTGTTAACATATTTTCAACAAATTACCAACCAACCATTTACCAACGACAAGATTTTGTTGCTAAATTTACCAACCAAATATAAATGTGTTGGTAAATTTTCCAACAAATATCCAATTAGTAGGAAATTTTGACGACGAATAAAGATTGTAGTTTGTAAATTACTAACATAATTAAAATAGTCTGTAATATAGCAGCCGATCATTGATCTTGGTAAAATTTACCAACATATTCATCTTTAGTTTGTAATATATATTACATATGAATGTTGAGGTGTCACGACCCAAAAACACAAGTCGTGATGGTACCTATATTCTCAACTGCTAGATAAGTCAATCCAATAATTTAACCAATTCAACTTAAAACATAAAAAGGTATGTAGCGAACAAATATCTCAAATACTAAGTCTACAAAAAATAAAATGCGAAAAAACTGACATACCACCTAATATTTAGTGTCATAAGCACAAGAGCTTCTAAAATGATTCAAGTCCAAAGCTAAAATGATAAGTCTAAACGTAAGAAATACTTTATCTGAATACAAAGACAACATAATAAATGAAGGCGCAGGCCACAAAAAAGCCAAGCATCTCACCACAACTTCAAGATGATCCAAACTTAGAGTTAAAAGCTTTATGAGGTGTACTCATTCTAGGAATCTAATCTGCACCACAAAAGAGTGCAACAAGTGTAGTATGAGTACAGAACAACGTGTACCCAGTATGTATCAAGTACCAACAATATTGTAAAATAAATATTACGGGATAATAAAATGAACCCAAAATGTTGGAGTCCTGACCTGAAACCCGTTCTCGTTGACGCCACAATAACTCAAGCTCCTATCTAAAATTCCCTCTACATATTTTTTTTGGTTATGGTCTGAAAGTTCAAACCTATTAATCTTAATTTATTTTATACATGGGTCACATGATAAGTTATTAAATTATGGGCTTTACCCATTAACCATTAAATAAATTATTATTATTTTTTCTTTCATTATTCAATAAGAATTGCTTCTTAATTTAGTTCGAAAATTATATCACTCACTCTCGCATATCATAAATCATATATAAAAGCTACGGAAAAGGTTAAAATCTAAAAAAATCATTAAAATTATTAAAATAACTAAGAGGATAGTTATAGTTGGTTAGTGTTGCACCAGCAGCACTGCATCAGCAGTTTACCAAGGAAGAAAAATCCCCCGACGGGGGTTCAAAATTTGGTCGAACCCCATCGACACAAGCAAAATATGCTACCAATTCAGAAATGATATTTCAAACTCAACGAAATCGATGAAACAAACAAAGGAAGTCATCTCGTAATAATGTTGACCCAGGTCAAACACTTACAAAGAAATACCAAACAAAACGACAAAGGCCACAAACTCATCCCGAGCACCTCAGGGTCTAAACCAATGATCATTCTCGACAAAACTCGACATTTTGGAGCTAACAAAATTTCCCTCTGAGTGCATTTATCAAGAATTTTAACCGAAGTGAAGCTTTGGCTAAAATTTCAAAACTAAACGCCTAACGGTACAAACTCAAAACAACAGCCTCGAAACCCAAACCAACTATTCCACTTGACTAAAAAGACCCTTCCAGAGCTGATGGAACTGACGAAATCCTCATCCGAAGATTTTGATGTTGTACGAGATTTTCGACAGTTTCATTAGCTCCAAAAGGTTCTTTATTGTCTAGTAGTGTCATGCTCCGAGCCTACACCCTGGATGTGGCCGGCACTCGAAGACCATTGTTGGCCCCAAGCGAACCCTTGGCCTGGCTCAACTCTTAGCGGAAGACTTTCTCAACATAGAATAAACTCAAAAGATAAACTTTACTCAACTGTCTCAAAAGTAAACTCAGAATATTGTAGAAATAAAACATTCACTGATCAAAATGGCAACTCAAGTCTAGAACATAACAACTGAAATGAATAAGACTCATGAACTACTACTATGTCTATCTATCTATCTATGAAGCCTCTAATACTATGAGGGATTTCGAGACAAGACCCCCGATCATTCTAACAAAACAGACATTACTGAAATAAATAAGGGATCCTCCAGAAGCAAGGAGAATCACCAAACAACTCTGGAATTCAACTGGATCAACGAAGCACTAATTGATGATCCTGGTTACTTGTATAAGCATCATGAAAGATGCAGGCCAAATAACATCAGTACATGGAATGTACGAGCATGTAAGGGGAAATCTAAAACATGACATAAGCTTGAACTGGAACTGAAGAAACAACTTATCTCGTCTCAACTCAACTCAAACTCAACTCTTTTCAATATAAAAGTAATAACAATAATGTGATATAAAGAAAGCTTTTAAAACAGTAGATAACAACTCATTGAATTGGAAAATAGAATATAACTCAGTGTGTATGTAAAAATACAAAATAAACTTTGTTTAGGAGATTCTCTAACCGACAACCATTAATATGAGCTATGTGATGAAATAATGTCTCGCCTACGCTGCCAGAACTGTCCTATACCTTGTCGGAGTATAGAACTCCTCAACTAAGTGGATCCACTAGTCTATGCTTAAAAATCAATAAGGAATCATCTAAAAAGTATGACCAATTCTACCCACGTTAGCTACATGGTTTATGGAGGCGGTGAGTTATTTAAATTCTCCTCCATATCGGTGCTCAATACTACTCCCAAAAATATAACTTAGCTCATATGTTTTAAAGAAAACATTTCCTCATCCTCAACTTTGAGATTATTACTCAAAATATTTCTCTAAAAAGAGGTAGTACTCAAAACTGCTCATGAACTGTTTTGGAATCGGTGTTTCCTCTCTTCTTAAATGTAAATACATTTACTCTTGTGAATAATTAGTTCCCATATATCATTTTAAAGAAAATGAGCTCAACTCTACTCTTCCTCAAACTCAAATGCTCAAGTCTTAAAACAAGTTTTAAAAGATTGTAAAAGACTTCTCAAAGTGACTCGGAAACTCTCTCAAACTTGACTCTTAACTTTATCTTGAATTAGAATTATAAATTCAAGAATTATATTTTGTAATATATGACCTCTCAATGATTTAGGAAGGTTAAGATAGTGGATCATAAGAATGAGCGAAGACCCAAATTAAAGTACACTGGCGCGACACGGAGATGAAATTAAATTTTTGGTCGTGAAATAATATTTGAGGCAGAGGACTCTATATCCTCTTCGCGACGCAGAGAGGGGGTAATTATCTAGGGACTGAAATTCTAAGCACCTCTGCGACGCAGACCTGGGCGCAATTATTTTCCCTATCTTTTCTTCTCCTCCCAAACTCGATTCAACTCATACCCACTGCAGTTCTAAGGTCAAAATTCACGAATTCTCATACCCAGAACATTTTCAGCGAAACCCACACCAAGAACTAATCAAACAACTCAACTATTGTACAAAACCCTCACCTCAAGAATTTTAAAGACCTCAATTTATCAATTTAACTCAAGAACCTCGCAAGAACTCAATAATCAACTTCAAGAATGAATTCATGGTTAAGAGTTTACATAATTGGTGTGAGGGCGAACAAACCCAACACTATGAAAGCTTACATACTACTTAGGGATCAAACCCTTGGCGAAATTCCGCAACAAAACTTCAAAAACTTGACGAACACCTTGAATCTTCCCTCATTTCTCCTCTTTTCTCTTCTTGAACTCTCTTCTAAAACCCTAAACATAAATTAGGATTGTAAAACTAACTCAAATCAGATTTGACCCTAAAATATTACTAAAAATCGTTTTAATCTTATTGGGTAAGGAAAATACCAAAATACCCCTCATAATTTCGGGTGATTTTCCTTAACTAGACGGCTAACGTCAAATGGGCATATATCCGTCATATGAGCTTGAAATTTAGCAAACTAAGTGGCGCTGGAAAGAGGATTTCAAGACCTTTCATTTGATATCTTAAGGGCTACCTAACTCATCATGTACTGAAAGTTATGACCATTTGAAGTTGATCCAAAACTCACAACTTAAGCATAACTTACAAAATTTAAGATTTGGCTTTTTCCATATTGGTTCTTTCTATTTTTAGCTATTTCTAAGGCAGGATGTTACAATTAGGATGGTTGGTTCGGCTTTCGAGGCTTTCATTATGAGTTTGTGCCGTTAGCCTTTTTAACTATGAAATATTGGCTAAAAATTGACTTTGGTCAACATTCTTAGTAAACATGCTCGGATGAAATTCTGTTAGCACGATTAGCTCTAAAATGTCATTTTTGGTCTACTAGGATGGTCGTCGGCATGATCCATTTTCAATCAACGATGTAAGCAAGTTCATCATCACAAATGATTTTTATTTTATTTATATAAAAAAAACATTAGAAATTAGAATCAAATATACGTTTAATTAGAAAAAATAAAGTATTTAACTACAAAATTTAAATAGTATGACTACAAATCAATAGCTAAGTTTTTTTTTAATAAAATATTTTATCACTAACATTTACATTCATTTTTTAAGATTTAACTAGTGATAGTATCAATAAATAATTTCTAGCTAATTTTGAACTTAATTCTATGAGTTCCTCAAAAACATTAGGCGGGAATATTTTTCAGCTTTTCATTTTCGGTTAAAGCGGGAATATTTTTCAGCTTTTCATTTTCGGTTAAAGCGGGAAATTTTTTCACATTTTTTTTATTGGAGTTTAAACATAAAGCAGGAAGAAAAATTAGCCAAAGAAGTTGGACATTTTCTTTTCTTCATGTTTTCTTCCCCAATCTGCTAAGAAAATTATAGCCTAACGCTTTGCTTATTTTTCCTCCGGCCTTGCCCACTCCAATCGGCAATGAAAAATGATCGGCTTTGCCGCTCTGAGACCATTGATCTCCCTTTATATTCGTCGGTTTTCTTTTATTTGCTTGTTAATTTTTTATTTTGCTCCTCAAATATGTTAATTTCTATATTTTTTGTGATCTAATTTTTGTTTTTCATGTAGTTTCAACAACTAATTTCAGGAAATGGAGGCTCTCCTGTAAGTTATCTCCCTTACTGACCATTGTTCATCTCATGTCTAGCAATTATTATGTCTTGCTTTTAAGTTTTCAGTAATCTGACCCAAATAAATTCGAACTAATAATTCACTTGAAATTGCTTACAGTTTATTTCTCAAGTGTTAGTAATAGATGGAATTTCTAGAGCTTTGTTGAGTGTAATTATTTTTCACATACTCTTGTAATGGTAGTTGGTACTAATGTTCTAATGATTAGGTTTTAATCAGTTTGCCTGTGTACGCTGCCTATATTTTCCCATTGTGCTACATATATCTGTGGAGATTAAATTAGTATACTTTAAAGATAATTCAAAAATAGATCAGTGAGAACTATTGGTATTTCTTGTAGATTATTGGCATTATCATTGTTGTTAATATCTCCCATATGAGATGTCATGATTAAGAATAGTGTCTCACTTTGTTTTCTTGTGGGTATGTCATAGAAATATCTATGTCAATGTTACATACTCGTCAAAGGATAGCATATATGTTCAGAAATCCTCAATCCTCACCAACAAAAAATCATAGTTGAATCTTGAATCTTTATTAAGAATAAAAGATACGATTTAGTTTTGGTTGTCAAAATTATGATAAATGACATGACAATTATGCATTTTCCACAATCATGATTAATATTTTATGATCGTATAGAATTGAGAAAACAATTACTAAATAAAAAAATTTAAATTATGGCAGAGGTATTCTTCTTACCATACATGTTAATTAGAGTTGAGCTCATACCACTTTTGTAGTATTAAGGTTTTTAAGATTCTTAACTAGCAGAAGAGAGCGACAAGCAGGCTAAAGCTTATTAAGACGACAACAATTGTATATTGAGTGCAATCTTACAAATGGGGTCTAGAAATGATAGTATGTATGTACACCTTATCCCTATAAGGTAGAGGTTGTTTTTGATAGACCCTTGACTTAAGTAAAGTCTACGCTTCTTAAGAGGTGCAAAGAATATCTCCCCTCTTTCTACTTTTCAATTGTAAGCATTAGCTAGCTACATATAGTGATTGGTCTGATGAGGTGTATTAAACTTTGACAGTTGAATGACTGAGGTAATGTCACACATGTTTGGAGAGTATAATATAGCATAGATAAATTTGTAAAATGGAAAAATATAAAAAGACATTCTATTAGGAAGTAACTGATAAGTAGTATTACATTAGTACTTATCACCTTTGTTTGACATTGTATTATAAGAAAGAAATAAAAAAAAGAAAAAGAAAAGAAAAGGCTTCTAAAACACTAAATATATGTCTAATAGCTTGTATTAGATAGTATACCTGCGTTTTTTAGCATATCATTCAATGCATAGTAAGAAAAATAGAAAAAACATTCAAAATAAGGAGGATCATAATTCAATAGATATCAAGAATGAGAAATGAAGTCTTTGTTGATTTATGGGATCTAAAGGAAAACTCAAGCATGACTATAAAAAGGGAAAAAAGTGAAGTTTTCTACGCATGTCGAGTCTTTCCATCATATCCTCTTCGGTTCTCAAAGTTGTCATTTTATTACGTGATCTAATCTCTACTGCAGGGAGATAGCAATTACATCGGTGCAAATCTTCTAAGAGGTAAGTAGTGTATTGAACAGTGTCATTCACAGTTGCATCAATCAATTGTTTGTTTTTACTAATATCATTTCAAATACTTTATGTATACATTCAAGCCTACTAATTCCTCTATTTGATATTGCAATATCGGAAGGAAGTAGAGTTTGACTACACTAGTAGACTTGTTTATGTTGTCTTGTGTTATGGATTCCGAAAGCCTGCACAGTACTGTGTATGTTATCTAATTTTCTTTTTCCCCTTTTATGCTAGGAAGAGAGGCTTAGGGTTATCTGGTGTAATTAAAGTGGACACTGCCATTCTGATACTTCAGACGTCAATATTCATCTGTGGACGATGATGAACTCTTTTCTTTTTCTTGTGGGTGGAGATTAGTTATTTGATGTTATTGAAGCCATTGTTTACTGTTGTATTGTGGAAACCATTTCTTGTATATTGCTTTATATGTAATTTTGAAATATTTGATTTGTCGTTTGCTAATAATGTCAGCATTTTATAAAAAATGTGGGTTCTCAAGTTATTTAACTTTCCTTATAGATTCTAAGGGGTCGTTTGGTAGAGTGTATAAGAATAATGTTGAATATGATGTATTAGTAATGCAAACATTAGTAATGCTTGCATTATTTCTTATACATTGTTTGGTTTGATGTATTGAAAATAGCAAGCCTTGTATAAATACTATTAAAAAATATTTGTTTACAAAAATACCCCCACATTATTATTATTATAATTATTATTTAGTATGAATATATTCGATACTTTAAAATCTACTAAAGTACAGGAAAAGATTAAGCTCATTTCTAAACAAATAGCCATTAATATTTGTGTTGATCATCCTCTGTTGCATAACTTGCTTTAGAATCATCATGTGTACTTTAGTAGATTTTAAAGTATCGAATATATTCATACTAAATATCTCAAGTTGTAAATAATCAACATGCTTTTGTTTCATTTCAATCAAAGCATTAATATCTCGAGAAATAGGCTCAGTGATAAACGTATAACTAATATCTTGATTTTTATAAGTAGCAGAAAATCCTTTAGCATTTATATTGGTAAAAGGATAAATTGCATTTATAAACGGAGTTCCTAAAATAATAGGAGGGTATAACTGATTTTTTACCAAAAAAAAGAAGTGGGGGATACAAACTTTATTCAGGCAAATACGAGTATTAGACAATTTATACTTTATATCTAAAGCATGACCAGATGCAGATTTTACCATATGAATTGTTTTTTCAAAATATTTAGTAGGTACTAAACCTTCTTGAATGCAGCTCACATCAGCGTCACTATCAATCATAGCTATGTTAGTTATAGAAAAAGTATTATCAATTAATATAGTACATTTAACATACTATTGATGAGCTGTAACAATTTGCATCATTCCTAAAAACATATTTTGTTTAGGATCAATATTTAGAGGTTCAGGAAAAGTATCTTCTTCACCAGTAAATTCATCAACCTTATTTTTTCCTTTGCTATTAGCAGACTCAATCTGAGTAAGACGATGATCACAAATAATATGATTTTGTTTAAGAAATTTAATTTCCTCCTTCATATGTTCAATTTCTCTTTTTAAATCATCAAAAGAAGTTATATTTATTATAATAATAATAATTATAATAATAATTATTATAATTATAATTATTATAATAATAATAATTATTATTATTAGGCTTAAAGGGTAGTTTTGTCATTAGTTAATCTAATGCATGCATTAAAATCATTGCATTGCTAATACCTAGAAATCCATGGTATTAGCAATACACACCTTAATATACAATAGAGTGTATAACTAATGCAAGCATTAGTTATACATAGGTTGGAAATGAGTACCAAACAAGGTACTAGTAATACACAATGTTAATGCATGCGTTATTTTTCCTAATACACTCTACCAAACGACCTCTAAAAGTAATAGTTAACATATCTGAATCTGTAGAAGTTTACTCTATTGGCATATATTTATATAATAGAATCTAGAAAATGAAAAAAATTTACTGATGAATTTTTATTCCATTAGTAAATCTTATGGATTGCTAAAATATTACCAACGAATTTTGGAAAATTGTAATTTATTTACCAACACATTTTCTATACGTTACTAAAATTTCTAAACGGATTACTAATGAAGATTTTTTGTTATTGAAAATACCAACTGATTACTTACAAAATTTAAAATATGAATATCCAAATTTACTAACCTATTTTCTATTCGTTAGTAAAGATACTAACGGGATACCAACTGATTTTTGGTTGGTAAATTTGCCAACGAAAATGTTAGAGACAATTTTCATAAATTACCAACAAAATCTTTGGTGGTTACCAACTGATTTTTGGTAAGTAAGTTTACCAACGATTATAATTGGTTGGCAAAAATTACCGACGAGACTTTTAGCAACAATTTAATTTTCGTTAGTAATCGGTAAGTAACTCGATTTACCAACCGATTTGATAGATTTACCAATGGATATTTTTGTTGGTAATTAGGCCTTCTTTTGTATGTACAAGTCTGTGAACTTCCTTAACCAACTCTTTCTTGCCTTCCTCGACATGAGCAGTACATCCCATGGACAACCTGCTCAATGCATCATCAACAACATTAGCCTTATCAGGATGGTATAGAATACTCATATCATAATCTTTGAGTAGTTCTAGCTATCTCCTTTGTCGAAGATTTAACTCCTTCTGACAGAAAACATACAATAGACTCTTGTGGTCGGGTAACACATCCACATGAACGCCATAGAGATAGTGACGCCTACTATTGCCAACTCGAGATAATGAGTCTAATAGTTCTTTTGTGAATCTTAAGTTGTCTAGAGGCGTAGGTTATAACCTTACCATTCTGCATCAATACAAAACCAACACTACACCATTTTAGGCCTACGGCCACCCCAGTAAAGTGTAGCCTAAACTAGCAAAAAGTGTGGCCTTTGATAAAAGGCTACACTTTTGGACTTTAAGCAACACTTTTCCAGGGGTGCCCGAAAGTAGCGTTACCTTAGAGTTTAGGCAAAGTGTTGCCTTATCAGCTACGCTTAAAAGCGTAGCCTAAAAGGCAAAATGGCAACGCTTTTATGTACCTCAAATAGCAACATTTCTATCTCATACAACTACACTTTTAAGAGTGGCCTTAGCTTCCTTATTGCCCACGATTTGTAAGTGTTGCCTTTTCTATCTAATGTATGACAACAATTTTAAAGTGTTGCCTTTTCTATCTAATGTATGACAACACTTTGAAGTGTAGTCCTTGCCCATGTGCATACCA
>JAJOOR010028136.1:0-21622 GCA_036250505.1 Solanum acaule | reverse complement strand
TGACCCTCCAAAGTAGACCCTCGAAAAAGGCTTCACTTGGAAATTTTGGATTTTGATACGGTTGCTCTAAAATTTGGGTTAGACCCATTTCCCACTCAATTTGACCCCCTAACCAAGAATATGAAGTCAGATTTTTGAAAAACGAAACGGATTTTTTTTTATATAGGTAAACAAGTTTCCGGTAACTTCCGAAGCACATTTTTAAGAACTTTTTGGGTCGTTTCAGTGTCTGATTGGGTGCACTGCTGGCACATCTCGGAAAGTCCCCATTTACTGGGTGTCTGATTGGGCACACTGCTGGCGTGTCGCGCCAGGTCCCCTGGCCCCTTGTGGGAGCGATGCCCTACCTGAAACCTAGAATTTTGACGAGTTTTTCTTGTTCAATTTATGGCCTAACCCTCTTGGAATCGAATTCATTCCCAAACTCATTTTTATCCATAAACCCAACAAAATTCATTGAAAACTCACTCAATTATACCAAGAACAACACTCATTCGCAAAAACCTTACTTGAACAATCCTATCTGACTCCATTGAGAAAGAATGAAGTAAAACCCTAAGAATTCCTCAAGAACCTATACATAACAATTTCATGGATGATTCAATGAAATAAATACATGTTTGGCGTGAGAATGAGCATATCCATCACTATGAGAAACTTCAATTACCTCGAAAGAACCAAGTTCTTGGCGATTTCTCTGAAATCTTGAAGAACTTCTTGAAATCTTCTTTTCTCCACGTGAATTTTTCCCTAGCTTTCTTTAACGCTTTAGACTTATGCATAAACTGATTTTAATCAGATTTGACCCCTAATATATTACTAGAATCGTTTAAAGCTAATGGGGTAAGGAAAAGACCAAAAAACCCATTATTAATTTGGGTAAATTTTCTTTAGGTGGATAGGCTAACTTCACACGGGCATATCTCCGTCATCCAAATGCGAAATTAGCAAACTCGGTGGCATTGGAAAGAGGATTCAAAGATCTTTCATTTTATATCTTATGGGCCACCTAGCTCATCCTGTACTGAATGTTATGTCATTTGAAGTTAACCCAAAACTCTCAACCTAAGCATAACTTGCAAAATTCTCAATTTGGCTCTTTCCAATTTAGTTCTTTCTAAAATTAGCTCTTTCGATTACCGAGGTGTTACAGGTTACGTATGTGGGAGAAGGTTAATACCGAAGTCTATTTCCCTCTCAGGAGGAATACCCGGTAGATCATCTAAGAACATTCCGAAAACTCATTAACAATGGGGATCGACTCAAGAGTAGGGGTATCAGAATCTATATCTCTCACCCTAACTAAATGGTATATGCAACCCTTAGAAATCACCTTTCTAGCTTTAAGACAAGAAGAAAACTGACCCTTAGGCATAGAGTTTCCCCCTTTCAACTCTAGAATGGGTTCATTTGGAAACTGAAACTTGGCTACATGGGTTCTACAATCAATAGAAGCATAACATACATGCAACAATTCCATACCAAGAATAACATCAAAGTCTAGTATATCAAGCTCTACAAGGTCAACAAGAGAGACTCTATGGGACAAGAAGACGAGACACTTTCTATAGACCCTCTTTGCCACAATAGAATCACCGATGGGAGTAGAGATAGAAAAAGGATCTAACAACACATCCGGAAAAATATCAAACCTCATAGCCACATATGGCATCACAAAAGACAAGGTAGCACCAGGGTCAAGTAAAGCATAAACATCAAGTTGGAAAACATTCAACATACTTGTAACCACATCGGGAGAACCCTCTTGTTCACCACACGTCTGAAGTGCATAGAATCTATTTTGCTTTGGAGCACTTGGTCCTTGCGACCTATTTCCAACGCTGCCATGTTTGCTTAATTCCGAGCTCGGAGTAAAAGGTTATTCTTATTTTAGTGAAGGCCCCTCTTTAAAGGCACCTCAATCATTTTTAGAAGGGTAGTTTGGTCTTTTCCTATTCCTTCTAAGATTATCTGCTGAAACGATGTTTGTTCAATTTTTCACGTTCTTTAACACTTTGAGGAATTAGAGCAAGGCTCCAAGGAGGGAAAAGCTAGGTTTTCAAGCGTTCTTTAAGATGCCAACAATTTTTACCAAGAACCTTCATTCTTTCCATGTATGTAAGGCTTCTCAAAGTCGTGTACTTGTTTGTCTTCACGCCCTAAATCTCAATTTAGTCAATAAATTGTTACATCTAAGCTATCCATTCGTACTTCTTGATATTTGAATTCACTTCTTTAACAAATTGTTACAATTCTTTTGTTTTGTGAATCCTATAGTGTTATTCATCTTAGACTTAGATGAACCTTATTAAGTTGGTAAAGTTATGTTTCCCAAAGGAATTGTATGAAGTTCTCATGTATTAATTGTGGGTTTGAGAAACAAGAAGAGTTTAGGAAAAACTTCCCAATTCTAAAGTAGTTTGAAGCTTTAATTTTTTTTTAAAACATTATAGGGGTCGCTGGGGAAGGGCTAAGGTGGCGCACCAACAATGCGCCTAAACCCAATCCTAGTACTTTGGGTCATAAGGCGGCGCACCAACAGTGCACCCAAACCAGCACCAGTTCTTTAGGGCTCGGCGACGTGCCAGTAGTGTGCCCAAACCACACCCAGTTCTTTGGGGCCCGGCGCTAGCACTACATTAGGGGTCACAGCGCCAATTTTTCCATGTTTCATCCAGTGCGTGTTCCTTAAAGTTGTGGCTACGTTTCTTTTTTCTATATTAACTCCTACAAGCTCCGTTTACCTTTGAATTTCCTTATATATCCTAATCACATGTCTTGGTGTGCATTCAAAACTAAATTGAGTTTACATGAAAAGTTTTAGGGCTATATTTTCAAAAAGAATATAAGAGTTTTCAAGGCTATGCATATCGATCTTGGTCTTGAAGGATAAGCCCATAAGTATACGTTTAAATGCAATTATGATTTATGTTTTTGAAAAGTACTTCAGTAATGTAATGGCCCATTTCTTTGTTATGAGTGAATTGAGCATAATTGATATTTATTATTTTGAGAGTATTATCGAGCACCTAATTGGTTTAGAGTCTTTTATACTTCAAAAGTCCCATAAAACTTATTAGCCATCGTAGGATAGGGGAGCATTGATTCGTCATGTGACTCCTCACTGCCTCTGAGAAGGCCTATTATATGGATCCATAGTTACAATATCATATCATCATATACCCTGCCAAAGTATAGGATGGCCCTTGCAATGTGGGTGAAACTATCTAAATGTTTCCTCTAACTCATGCTTACACGTGTCTTTTCAAATCATGCCTCCACGAAGAGCTTTTCGAGGGCATCCTACTAGGAAGAATGTTAATCTTCAATGACAAGAAGCTCCAAATGCACTAGAAGTGCAACCCCCTTGGGGAGATGTCACCAATGTTGAGTTCAGGAATGTCATTCATATGTTGACTCATGTGGTCACAACACAAGTTCATCGCCAAGAAGCCGGCCATTATGATGTGAATGGTACATAAATAGTCCAAGAGTTTCTAAGAATGAATCCCCCGGAGTTCACTAGGTTGAAGCTGAATGAGGACCTAGAAAACTTCATGGATGAACTTCAGAAGGTGTTTGAACTGATGCATGTTGCTGATGTCGATCTTGTAGAGTTGGCTATGTACCAGCTCAAAGGCATTATTGGGATATTGTAGGATTTGTGGATGAAGAACAAGGCAGAAGGGGAACTATAGTTGAGTCGGGCTGTGTTTAAAGATGTTTTGTGGGCGCTTCTTTCCCCGAGAGCAAAGGGAGAAATGGTAAGATAGTTTCTTAATATGAAGTAGGAGTCTATGAGTGTGCAAGAGTACAACATCAAGTTCACCCAACTATCCTGCTATTCTTCGGAGATTGTGGCTAATATGAGGAGCAGAATGAGCTTTTTTGTGTCTGGATTATCCGTCTTATCGAGCAAGAAAGGTAAGGAGGCTGTGTTGATAAGAGATATGGACATAGCCAGGCTCATGATTCATGTACAGCAGGTTGAGAAAGACAAATTGAAAAATAGGAAAGAGTTTCGTAGTAAGAGGGCTAAGACAAAAATCATGAGCCAGCCAGTAGAAGATAGGAAATATAAATTGATCATCCTTTCAGCAAAGGTCATCAAGGCCTTATCCATCATCAACTAGTGTGCCTGAACCAAAGAGTAAGAATTAGTACAGAAACTAGAACTCCTAGAGTTTCAGAGCTCAAGGCTATCAATCGCATGGCAGTTTGGCACAAGGGTTCACTCGCAACCCACTTTGTGGTAAGTGTAGTAAGCTTCATCCTGGAGAACATCATGTTTGTATCGATGGTTGCTTCAAGTGTGGAAGGACAAGTCACTTTTTTTGGGAATTCCTTAAGAACAAGCAGTGTAATGGGGGTAATAAAGCCCAATCTTCTTCAGCAGCTCCAGAAGATAGAAATAGCCAGAGAGGAGCTGCTGCAGGAATAGGCGGGGGTACAAATCGTCTCTATGCTATAGCTAGTCGCTAGGATCAGCAGAACTCACCAGATGTTGTCACTGGTATGCTTAAAGTTTTTACTTTTGATGTTTATGCACTACTTGATCCAGGTGTGAGTTTGTCTTTTGTGACTCCTTATGTAGTCATGAAGTCCGGCATTTCCCCCGAGCAACTTCTTGATCCCATCAGTGTTTTTAACACCTATTAGTGATTCTATTCTAGCAGAATGAGTCTATTGTGATTGTAACATCTTTGTCAATCACAAGGACACCATGGCTAACTTAGTGGAGCTAGATATGGTGGACTTTGATGTTATTCTAGGTATGGACTGGCTTCATGCTTGTTATGCTTCAGTTGATTGTAGAACTCGAGTAGTCAAGTTTCAATTTCCTAATCAGCTTGTTTTAGAGTGGATGAGTAGCTCTGCAAAGCCAAAGGGTTGTTTCATTTCATACCTTAAGGCTAGAAAGTTATTTTTAAGGGGTGCATCTATGATTTAGTCCAAGTTAATGACTCTAGTGTTGAGACACCACCTATTCAGTTAGTTATAGTTGTGAGTGAGTTACCAAAGGTCTTTCCGGATGATATTCCCAAAGTCCCTCCAGATAGAGAAATAGACTACGAAATAGATATTCTTCCTGATATTCAACCTATATATATTCTGCCATATAGAATGGCTCCACTTGAGTTAAATGAGTTAAAAGAGCAGTTGAGAGATCTTTTTGATAAAGGTTTCATCCAACGAAGTATCTCACCTTGGAGTGCTCTAGTCTTATTCGTGAGAAATAAAGATGGTTTCCTTAGGATGTGTATCAATTAAAGCCAGTTGAGCAGGGTCACCAAAAAGAATAAGTATCCCCTTCTGAGAATTGTTGATCTTTTTGACCAACTTCAGGCTACCACTTGTTTCCCTAATATACACCTCAGATCTGCAATCATTAGTTGAAAGTGAGAGAAAGTGACATCCTGAAGATAGCATTCAGGACCGTTATGGTCATTATGAGTTCCTTATTATGTCATTTAGCTTAACTTATTCTCCTGCAGCGTTCATGGATCTTATGAAGAGAGTGTTTAAGCCATATATCGACATGTTTGTCAATATACTTATTGATGACATATTGATATATTCGAAGAATGAGGAGGACAATGCTAGTCATCTCAGAATAGTCCTTTAAACTATCAAGGATCGAGAATTATATGGCAAATTTTCTAAGTGTTAGTTCTGCCTTGAGTCTGTGGTGTTCTTAGGCCACATTGTATCTGGTGAAGGGATTTGAGTTGACACTCAGAAAATTAAAGCAGTGCAGAACTAGCACAGACCCAGATCTCTAATGGAGATAAGGAGTTTCATGGGGTTGGCTAGTTACTATAGGAGGTTCGTCGAGGGATTTTCATCTACTTCATCCCCGTCGACTAAGTTGACTCAAAAACATCTAAGTTTCAATGGTCTGAATCTTGTGAGAAAAGCTTACAGAAATTGAAAAGTTTGTTAATCATTACTCCAATATTGACCCTACAGAGAGTACAGAGGGTTTTGTTGTTTATTGCAATGCGTCCAGAGTTGGACTTGGTTTTGTGTTGATTCAGCATTGTAAGGTTATAGCCTATGCCTCCAGACAAATTAAGAGTCATGAGAGGAACTACCTGACTTATGATCTCGCATTGGCAGTAATGGTTTTTTCTCTCCAAATATGGTGTCACTATCTCTATGGTGTTCATGTGGATCTGTTCACGAACCATAAGATTCTCTAGTATGTTTTTAGTCAGTAGGAGCTTAATATCAGACAAAGGAGGTGGTTAGAGTTGCTTAAGTATTACGACATGAGTATCCTATATCACCAAGGTAAGGCTAATGTTGGTTTTGATGCCTTAAGAAGGTTGTCCATGGGGGGTACTGCTCATGTTGAGGAAGGCAAGAAAGAATTGTCTAAGGAAGTTCAGACTTGCACGTTAGGTAGTCCGTTTGGTAGATTCCAGTGAAGGTGGAGTTGTGCTGATGAATGGGGCTGAATCATCATTAGTGTATGAAGTGAAGGAAAAACAAGACAAAGATCCTCTCTTACTTGAACTAAAGGAAAATGTTCATAAGCAAAAGGTAATGGCTTTTGAATAAGGGGGAGATGGTGTGTTGAGATATCAGGGTAGATTGTGTGTACCAAAGGTGGATGAGCTCCAAGAGAGGATCCTGGAAGAAGCTCAAAGTTCCAAATATTCGATCCATCCTGGTTCCACAAAGATGTACCATGACTTGAGAGAAGTCTATTAGTGGAATAGTATAAAGAGGTGCATTACAAAAGTTGTTGTTAAGTGTCCAAATTAAAACAAGTCAAGATAGAAAACCAAAGGCCAGGTGGTGTGGCTCTAAACATAGCTCTTCCGTAATAGAAGTGGGAGATGATTAATACATACTTCATTACTGGCTTGTTGTGATCTCCTAGGCAACATGATTCAATTTGAGTGATTGTAGATCAAATGACTAAATCAGCCCATTTCTTCCCAGTAAAGACCACAATTCACATAATATAATGCCAGATTATACATCCAAGAGATAGTCCGACCTCATGGAGTCCCTGTGTCTATCATCTCAGATAGGGGTGCACAATTCACCGCTCAACTTTGGAAGTCTTTTCATAATGTTTGGTGTAACGACACATAAAACGAATAAGTGAAACTAGAGATTAACTTATGTGTTTTTGAGTTGTCATGAGGCTTGAAGGTGTTTAATGTTGTTCCGCAATTTGGTTTAGGGGTTTAGGGGTCAAACACCAAGGTATGACTCCCCAAGGACTATCCTAGGGGTCATTCAGGACGACCCTCAGCCTAACCCCCAAGACCCATTGAAACCAACAAGCGGCCCAAGTTTTGGTGAACCACGGAAGGGGACAACGCCCCGTAGACCAAACCACGACTCGTGGTCTTGCTCCGTAGGTCAAGCCCCCTATTGCCAAGCTACAGCCCCAGACCACG
Organism: Solanum acaule; assembly: GCA_036250505.1. Lineage (NCBI taxonomy): Eukaryota > Viridiplantae > Streptophyta > Magnoliopsida > Solanales > Solanaceae > Solanum > Solanum acaule. The sequence continues at coordinate 14,204 of JAJOOR010028136.1, read as the reverse complement.
GACCAACAGGACGGTCCGTGAGTGGACTCACGGTCCATGAGTCTAAGGCGTGGTTTGCACCTGCAATCAGTCAAGTGGGGTTGAATTGGTAAATTCACCCTAGGTCTTGTTTGGTTGGGGGACGGTTTTAATTAGTTAATTATGGTATTTTAAAGGTTTTTAAAGTATTAAAACACATTTAGCCTCATTATTTCAAAACCCCAAATCAAAACCTCCTCTCCCCTCCAAAAGTTGTCACTCTAGAAACCTCCATTGGAGGTCAAGACTTCAAGCTTCCAAGGTCAAAATCTTCAAGTTTTTCAAGGGATTTTCGTGGGATTTCTCCATTAAAGGTATGGTGGTCTTCTTCCTTGACTTATTATCATTCAAGGAGCCAACTTCAAAGTGATTTCAAATCTTCAAAGTTTACCCCAAAACCCTAACTTTAAATCTATGCATGGTTCTATACAAAATGATTTCTAAAGGAATTATTGCATTGAATTGTAAATGGATTGTGGATTTAAAGGTGATTTCAAATGAATTATTCCTAGAACCCATGTTTTCCCCCATATTCCTAAATTGAGATTTGAGATTGGGATTTGATTGATTATGATGGAATGTGAATTGTTAATGTTTACATGGCTATAGAATGTTGAAATTATGCTATTACTCTTGCCTAATTGTATTGATCCACTTGAAAGGTGGAGGTGTTTATTTACTATGTATAATGTGAAGGATATGCATGTGATTTCAATGATAGAATGATGATCTTGTATAGAATGTAAATGTTTTGTGAGGGAAAACATATTCTCACTTAACACTCATGAATGTGTATGATGGAATGTGAAGGGTTCTATAATGTAATGTTGTATATCTTGAATTGGTAGGCTTGTGCATCCTATTCTTATATGATTGAATGTAAAAGTGAATGTGTATCTTTAATTGGTAGGCTAAGGCATCCTCTTCTTATATTGGTGAATGTGATTATGAATGAAGTATCTTGAATAAGTTGGCTTAGGCATCCTCCTCTTGAATAATGAATGTATCTTGACTTGATGTCTTAATGAAATGAATTGGTAGACCTAATGTTGGTAGCCTTTTCGTGAATGAATGAATGACCTAGAATTAGTAGACCTAATGTTGGTAGCCTTTCTATGAAAGACTAATGAGATATTTTAGGCTATGTCTTGAACCGGTAAACCTAAATGTGGTGGCCCTTCATGATGAGTCTAAAAACCAATGTGATGATAATACTTGAAGCGGTAGACCTAATATTGGTGGCCCTTTCTTGTGTGAAATGATGAACCTTGTATCAGTAGACCTAATGTTGGTGGCCCTTCTTGGAAAGTCAATGAGCTATCCTTAATGTAACTTAAATCGGTAGACCTAATGGTGGTGGACCTTTCTTGTGTAATGTACCTTGGGTCGGTAAGCCTAATGTTGGTGGCCCTCTCAAATACAACAATGTAATATGAATGAACTACTCTATGGGAATGGAGGCTAAGCACCGAGTGGATATGTCTAAGATGGTGACTCTCCCAATGTTAGTTTAAAGTCCAATGAACATCTTTCTTATCCCATAACTATGTGCCTACATAGGATGTTTTCTAGTTCTACCCTAGACAAGTAGAACACCTTTCTTCAGTGTGGGGTCATATGACACCAGATTCCATGATTTAGCTCTCATGGTCTATGTCGGTTAATGCCTATTCCCATCATGTGAGTTATGCATTATGGTTTCTTGATGAGTTCTATGAAGTGTGGGTGGTAGTATGGGATGTTATCCATGCATTGCACGAGTAGGCTTTGAGAGGGTCATAGTGAGTTCTCTAAGTCTTAATGGCTAATGTATGAATGTCCTCTTATGATAAAGTTAATGAGAATGATGATCTAATGTCAAATGAATGAAGGTTCTCTAAATGAAGTTAATGAAGAATGTTGACTCTTATATGCTTAAATGTAAAGATGCATGCTATACTTGGATTGTATTATGAGTTACTTCCTTGTCAAGACTTATCGTATATGAATGTGCCTTGTCTATGGTGACTTCAAAGGAGTACTTAGTGTGAGTAGTATTATGGGATACTACTTGCACATTGTACAAGTATGACTTAGAGTTGTCTTAGAAGTTGGTCTTATTGTGATGATGTGACTTATGTAATGTTTATTTTCTTATATGCTTTATTGTGTAAAGGTGCAAAGGATGAATGTTAAGTTCACTTTTGTTGGCCTTAAGGTGGTACCTTAGTATGGTTGGTGGTATAGGACGCTACCCATTCATTGCACAAGATATAGCTTGAGGGTTACTTGAGGTGAAGTCTTAAAGTGAAGGTAATGGTTTATATATTGATTACGTCCAAATGTGAAAATATGACTTGTATGTTGGTTGTGACTTATATTATGCCTCTTTTAACAATGTTCATGAAGTTTTACCAAAATGCCATATATCATGACTGTCAAACAAAAATGTCCTTTTTAAGCATGTTTTTGCATGGCTATCATACTTAGTACTTTTTGTGCCAACCCCATTCTTCTCCATTTTTACCCAAGTGTAGGGTTTGGAGATATTAGTGTTCTATGCTTGAGGAGTAGGTTTCTAAGGTGCTTGAAGATGAAGACTTGGTGAGTCCTCATAGTTTCGAGGACAAAATCCACTATGTTCCCTTTATGTCTTTTAGTTTATGTTAAAGCTTTTGTATGGGATAAGTCCCAATGTTGTATTCAAAGTGTTACATGGCTTGAGACAAAGTCTAGAAAGTCTTCCGCTTGCTTTTTATTGAAAATGTCTTTGATTGTAAAGAAAGTTTTAAATTCTTCTCTATTTTCCTATGTTCTTATGTTCAAGAATGCTATGAGGCTTGTATAAGAGACCCCTTCGGGGTCGAGTACGCCGTGTCACATCTAGGGGCTAGCCTTGGGTCGTGACAAATATAGTATCAAAGAACAAGATTTTGGAATGGTGTTAGGATGTCTTAAACCACATCTAGTAAAGTCGTGTTCATAATGTAAAGTACACCACATTATGAATAAGAGGCTATTAGGTGTTTAGAAAGTCTCACTTCTTCATTCTTAAAATTGTGCCATAGAGTTTAACTCTATAATGTCTCTCTTTTGTTCCTTATCTGATGGTCTTTAGGGTATCACCACTTGAAGGGAGTATTCTAGAAGGTGAGAGGGAGGAAGATTGGTTGTGATGCCAACTATGGCTATGTGACTTGATAGATTGGGATGATAGTTTCTGGTGTGACTTTAGTATGAATGGGTTGCCTTATAGTTATGTGTGTTATTGTTAGAACCCGGCTTAGTCATGATGAGTTGTGAGGTATGTTGGAAGAATTGATGAAAAGTGATGTTTTAGAAATACCTAGGTGTGTTGAGTGTGAAGGTTTCATGATGACTTGCGCTGACCTTAGGATTGAAAAGAGTGAAGTTTAAAAGAGTTTTTGTAGGCTTACTCCCAAGTGGAGGATAATGTGCCTATATGGTAAGGTCTTTGAGTGTCCTTGATGTTCATGAGATAGTCTTGCTTGATGTTCTCACCTTAAGAGGTGTAGTGAGTTTGAGGAGTTTAGACCCGGTGTGATAGACTCATATGAGACCTTGAGGGGTAGTATGTTGAATAGTAAGGTTGGTGAGAGTTCTGATATCCTTACCTCTTCTTTTATATGCCTATTCAAGCCTAAGACAAAGAGTTCCTTTTTGGCTTGTTTCATGTCTTTGGAGTCATGTGTGATATTGTGTTTTTATGGTCTCCTTATGTTATGCATGTTCTTAATGAATTCTTGTTTGAATCAGAAAATGAGTTTTTCATAAATTATGTTCCTCATGTTGATATGCATTTAGTATGAATTGTTTATATGCTTCATGAGGTTAAATGTTGAGCATTCTTAAATGTGTCTATGAGAAGAATTGCATGAATTATTTAATGTTGTTATGATGAGCATGATTTGAGTTGGAGAAGGAAGTTCCTCCAATGAGAATGAGAAATGTTGATGTTATGATGCATAATTAGTTTGTAGATGTAGTTCCTACTTTCTTGAATTGCATGGATTATGTTCGAGATGGAATTGATGTTTCGTTCTAGTTTTGTGCATTGTTTATGATGATTGCATGCATGATGGATTGCTAGTCTTGAGCCGTGAATCCCTTAATGTGTTTAAAGTGTCATTCGAGGACGAATTTTCCTAATTGGGGGATAATGAAACGACCCGTAAAATGAATAAGTGAAACCAGAGCTTCACTTGTGTGTCTTTGAGCTATCAGGAGGTTTGAGGGTGTTTAATATTGTTCTGAGCTTTGGTTGAGGGTTTAGGGGTCAAACGTCAAGGTAAGACTCCCCAAGGACCACCCTAGGGGTCCTTGAGGAGGACCCTAAGCCTTACCCCCAAGACCCCTTGAATCCAAGAAGCTGCCCAAGTTTTGGTGAACCACAGAAGGGGACCACGCCCCATAGACCAAACCACGACTCGTGGTCTTGCTCCGTAGGTCAAGCCCCCTATTGGCAAGATGCAGACCCAGACCACGGACCAACTGGATAGTCCGTGAGTGGACTCACAGTTCATGAGTCTAGGGCGTGGTTCACATCTGCAATCTGTCAACTGGGTTCGACCAAAGTGGGGGTGAATTGGTAAATTCACCCTTGGTCTTGTTTGGTTGGGGGACGGTTTTAATTAGTTATTTGTGGTATATTAAAGGTTTTTAAAGTACTAAAACACATTTAGACCTCATTATTTCAAAACCCCAAATCAAAACCTCCCCTCCCCTCCTAAAGATCTCTCTCTACAAACCTCCATTGGAGGTGAAGACTTCTAGCTTCCAAGGTCAAAATCTTAAACTTTTTCAAGGGATTTTCGTGGGATTTCTCCATTAAAGGTATGGTGGTCTTGATCCTTGACTTATTATCTTTCAAGGAGCCAACTTCAAAGTGATTTCATATCTTCAAAGTTTACCCCAAAACCATAACTTTTAATCTATGCATGGGTTCTATTCAAAACTATTTCTAAAGGAATTATTGCATTGAATTGTGAATGAATTATGGATTTCAAGATGATTTAAGATGAATTCTTCCTAGAACCCATGTTTTCCCCCAAATTCCTAAGTTGTGATTTGAGATTGGGATTTGATTGATTATGATGGAATGGGAATTTTTAATGTTTACATGGATATAGAATGTTGAAATTATGCTATTACTTTTGCCTAATTATATTGATCCACTTGAAAGATGGAGGTGTTCAGTTACTATGTATAATGTGAAGGATATGCATGTTATTTCAATGATAAAATGATGATCTTGTATAGAATGTAAATGTGTTGTGATTGAAAGCATATTCTCACTTAACACTCATGAATTTGGATGATGGAATGTGAAGGGTTCTATAATGTAATGTTGTATATCTTGAATTGGTAGGCTTGTGCATCCTATTCTTGTATGAATAAATGTAAAAGTGATGTGTATCTTGAATTGGTAGTCTAACGCATCCTATTCTTGTATTGGTGAATGTGATCATGAATGAAGTATCTTGAATTGGTAGGCTTAGGCATCCTCCTCTTGAATAATGAATGTGTCTTGACTTAATGTCTTAATGAAATGAATTGGTAGACCTAATGTTGGTAGCCATTTCATGAATGATTGAATGACTGACCTAGAATTGGTAGACCTAATGTTGGTAGCCTTTCTATGAATGACTAATGAGGTATTTTAGGCTATGTCTTGAACAGGTAGACCTAAATGTGGTGGCCCTTCATGATGAGTATGGAAAACAATGTGATGATAAACCTTGAATCGGTAAACCTAATGTTAGTGGCCCTTTCACGTGTGAAATGATGAACCTTGTATCGATAGACCTACTATTGGTGGCCCTTCTTGGAAAGTCAATGAGCTATCCTTAATGTACCTTAAATCGGTAGACCTAATAGTGGTGGACCTTTCTTGTGTAATGTACCTTGGATCGGTAGGCCTAATGTTGGTGGCCCTCTCAAATACAACAATGTAATGTGAATGAACAACTCTATGGGAATGGAGGCTAAGCACTAAGTGGATATGGCTAAGATAGTGACTCTCCCAGTGTTAGGTTAGAATCCAATGAACATCTTTCTTATCCCATAACTATGTGCCTAATAGGATGTTTACTAGTTCTACTCTAGGCAAGTAGAACACCTTTCTTCGGTGCGGGGTCATATGACACTAGATTTCATGATTTGGCTCTCACGGTCTATGTCAATTAATGCCTATTCCCATCATGTGAGATATGCATTGAGGTTTCTCGATGAGTTCTATGAAGTGTGGGTGGTAGTCTGGGATTCTATCCATGCGTTGCACGAGTAGGCTTTGAGAGGGTCATAGTGAGTTCTCTAAGTCTTAATGGCTAATGTATGAATGTCCTCTTATGATAAAGTTAATGAGAATGATGATCTAATGTCTAATGAATGCATGTGCTCTAAATGAAGTTAATGAAGAATATTGACTCTTATATGCTTAAATGTAAAGATGCATGCTATACTTGGATTGTATTATGAGTTACTTCCTTGTCATGACTTATCGTATATGAATGTGCCTTTTCTATGGTGACTTCAAAGGAGTACTTAGTGTGAGTAGTAGTATGGGATGCTACTTGCACATTGAACAAGTATGACTTAGAGTTGTCTTAGATGTTGGTCTTAATGTGATGATGTGACTTACGTAATGTTTATGTCACTTATATGCTTTATTGTGTAAAGGTGCAAAGGATGAATGGTAAGTTCACTTTTGTTGGCCTTAAGGTGGTACCTTAGTGTGGGTGGTGGTATGGGACACTACACATACATTGCATAAAGTATAGCTTGAGGGTTACTTGAGGTGAAGGCTTAAAGTAAAGGTAATGGTTTATATGTTGATTATGTCCAAATATGAAAATATGACTTGTATGTTGGTTGTGGCTTATATTATGCCTCTTTTATCAATGATCATGAAGTTTTACCAAAATGGCATATATTATGACTTACAAACAAAAATGTCCTTTTTAAGCATGTTTTGCATGGCTATCATACTTAGTACTTTTTGTGCTAACCCCATTCTTCTCCATTTTTACCAAAGTGTAAGGTTTGGAAATATTGGTGTTCTATGCTTGAGGAGAAGGTTTCTAAGGTGCTTGAAGATGAAGACTTGGTGAGTCCTCATAGTTTCGAGGACAAAATCCAATATGTTCTCTTTATATCTTTTAGTTTATGTTAAAGCTTTTGTATGGGCTAAGTCCCAATGTTATATTCAAAGAGTTAGATGGTTTGAGACAAAGTCTATAAAGTCTTCAACTTGCATTTTATGAAAATGTCTTCGATTCAAAAGAAAGTTTTGAATTCTTCTCTATTTTCCTATTTTCTTATGTTCAAGAATGCTATGAGGCTTGTATGAAATCCCTTCGGGGTCAAGTACACCGTGTCGCATCTAGGGGCTAGCATTGGGTCGTGACAAATATAGTATCAAAGAACAAGATTTTGGAATGGTATTAGGATGTCTCAAACCACATCTAGTAAAGTCGTGTTCATAATGTAAAGGACACCACATTATGAATAAGAGACTATTAGGTGTTTAGAAAGTCTCACTTCTTCATTCTTCAAAATGTGCCATAGAGTATAACTCTATAATGTCTCTTTCTTGTTCCTTATCTGATGGTCTTTAGGGTATCACCACTTGAAGGGAGTATGCTAGAAGGTGTGAGGGAGGAAGATTGGTTGTGATGCCAACTATGGCTATGTGACTTGATAGATTGGGATGATAGTTTTTGGTGTGACTTTAGTATGAATGGGTTGCCTTATAGTTATGTGTGTTGTTGTTAGAACCCGGCTTAGTCATGATGAGTTGTGAGGTATATTGGAAGAATTGATGAAAAGTGATGTTTTAGAAATACCTAGGTGTGTTGAGTGTGAAGGTTTCATGATGACTTGCGCTGACCTTAGGATTGAAAAGAGTGAAGTTTAAAAGAGTTTTTGTAGGCTTACTCCCAAGTGGAGGATAATGTGCCTATATGGTAAGGTCTTTGAGTGTCCTTGATGTTCATGAGTTAGTCTTGCTTGATGTTCTCACCTTAAGAGGTGTAGTGAGTTTGAGGAGTTTAGACCCGGTGTGATAGACTCATATGAGACCTTGAGGGGTAGTATGTTGAATAGTAAGGTTGGTGAGAGTTCTGATATCCTTACCTCTTCTTTTATATGCCTATTCAAGCCTAAGACAAAGAGTTCCTTTTTGGCTTGTTTCATGTCTTTGGAGTCATGTGTGATATTGTGTTTTTATGGTCTCCTTATGTTATGCATGTTCTTAATGAATTCTTGTTTGAATCAGAAAATGAGTTTTTCATAAATTATGTTCCTCATGTTGATATGCATTTAGTATGAATTGTTTATATGCTTCATGAGGTTAAATGTTGAGCATTCTTAAATGTGTCTATGAGAAGAATTGCATGAATTATTTAATGTTGTTATGATGAGCATGATTTGAGTTGGAGAAGGAGGTTCCTCCAATGAGAATGAGAAATGTTGAAGTTATGATGCATAATGAGTTTGTAGATGTAGTTCCTACTTTCTTGAATTGCATGGATTATGTTTAAGATGGAGTTGATGTTTCCTCCTAGTTTTGTGCATTATTTATGATGATTGCATGCATGATGGGGTGCTAGTCTCGAGTCGTTAATCCCTTAATGTGTTTAAAGTGTCATTCGAGGATGAATGTTCCTAAGTGGGGGATAATGTAACAACTCGTATAACGAATAAGTCAAACTAGAGCTTAACTTGTGTGTCTTTGAGTTGTCATGAGGTTTGAGGGTGTTTAATATTGTTCCGAGCTTTGGTTGAGGGGTTTAAGGGTCAAACATCAAGGTACGACTCCCCAAGGACCACCCTAGGGGTCCTTAAGGAGGACCCTAAGTCTAACCACCAAGACCCCTTGAAACAAACAAGCTACCTAAGTTTTGGTGAACCAGGGAAGGGGACCACTCCCCGTAGACCAAACCACGAATCGTGGTCCTGCTCCATAGGTCAAGCCCCCTATTGCCAAGCTGCAGCCCTAGACCACAGACCAACAGGATGGTCTATGAGTGGACTCACGATTCGTGGAAAATGACAAAACAAAAAGGACAAAGGAAAATAAATCGAATCTCACTCATTTTCAAGTAGCATCTCTGTGATGGGCTCATCATAAGCTTTTTTTATCCTCTTTGTGGGAAGAATCGCTTGAAAGAACGGGATGGGCCTTCCCTTCCTTTACGTCATCCACCACCCTGTCCTTTCCACTCTCCCTAAATCTCAACTCGTAATTTGAAGAAGAAAGTGGCGACCGTACGTTAAACTACCAAAGAAACTAAGGTAAACCAATGTGATCATGACATTGTAGGTGCCTGCGATAGGATGGATGCGACTTTCCTCAGTTGGTTTACTCATATTGAAGCTCGTCGGTCAAGAAGTTGCAGAACATCAGCAAGATGACTTTCTAATCAGTTCCTTCCTATGCTTCGGATATGAAGAATTTGATCATAGGAAAGATGAAAAAGCAAAGGCCCCCTCTTTCTCCAGAACTTGGACTCAATCCACATCCTAAACCAAAAGCAAAGGTTCTATCTTCTAGAATGTTCTCTTGCCTCTACCGTTCTCGCAAGTTTTGCACTTCTCAAGCTCTTGGAGGACACCAGAATGCTCATAAGGTTTCCAAGAGGTGTCAACCATAAAAAAAAGTTCTTGTCCTTCAAAGATCGTGCTTCAACTGCGGTATAGGTAGAAGGAGCTGGTACGGAAAAACCTTCTGTATAAGGTTCGAAATGGGGAAAGTTCTTCTAAAGAAGACGTGTTGAGCTTTCTTTCCTTCACTAACCCCCATAGTTGAATAAGAAAGGCGGTGACAGAATGATGTTATGTCCCTGGAGAATGCTCCCCCAGGAGTTATGTGCCCGGAGTTCTGGAAAGGCTTGACTCTTGTGGGATGGGATGTGCTCAGCCGCCTCCAACTTTGGGACCAAGCTTTTACTGGTTGAAAGGGAACTGAATGGCGCTTCCTGCTCTGCCTGCAGCGCTTGCTTCCTCTCCTCCAAAACCTCTATGCGTTCTCTGGTAGTACTAAAGAGAGAAGTCTATTAGACAATAAAGTACATATACTATATCTTTCTCAAGCCACCGGACAGGGGTGCGGAAATAGCAACAATTCATGGTAGAGCGGAAATAGATTCTGATTTGATTTCGCCTGAAATGAATCCCTCGCTTTGATAAGCTCATCATAACCTTTTTTGTGATCACGCTCATCATAACATTTCCTAAAAGTAGACCATAGATTGCTCGCGGCTAGGCTAAATATGAATTGAGACAAAAGCCTTCCTTCACCATCAGAAAGATGGACAGATACGAGAGAAGAGGAAATAGAGGCCAAATCTATTACTAATTTAGTTGTTGCTGCAACGCTGAAATATCTACTGATATAAAAATTGATGGTAAAGTACCCAGCAGAAGGTAAGGCTGGGAAAGACCACAAGAAGCTGGAGAAGGGACAGGCCTCGTCAACAGAGTTTTCTGATGAGCTTTCTTTCAGGAATGATTCGGGGTTCTTGCAGAGTGGAACCATGCAGTACCAGAGGAGAAAGCTGCAATACATCTCCATCATCATTCTCCCCCACTTTTCATGCAGAATCAATCTTCTCTGGTGCCAGTTGTGGAAAGATTCCCTAGTTCTAGCCAGCTCTGATATAGCACGGTTTGTCGGGGCAGAGTGGATCAATGGCAGGGGACCCCTGACAATTAGTTCTAAGGATCGGGGTGATCGATCCAAAGCAAAATCTAGCTCTGATGGTGTGTCCGCGGGTCCCTTCCTCTCAACGTCTGAAAGAACACTCTAATGGCAAGGGTCCGATTCGGATCCCTCCGTTGTTTCCTTTTCCTTCCGCACCTTTTCCTCGAAATGAGAAAGAAGATGGTACACTTTAATGCTACTTGAACTCGACTCCGTGAAACCTTGTTTGAGTGAGAGGTGAATTGCTCCATGGATCTCATCAGAAATGTTTGATGCTTCTTAGGGCTTCTTTGGTCTAGGGCATGGATTGCACCAGCAATCTGTCAAGTGGGTTCGGCCAAAGTGGGGGTGAATTGGTAAATTCACCCTAGGTCTTTTTTCGTTGGGGGAGTGTTTTAATTAGTTAATTATGGTATTTGAAAGGTTTTTAAAATATTAAAACACATTTATACCTCATTATTTCAAAACCCCAAATCAAAATCGCCCCTCCCCTCCGAAAGCTCTCTCTCTAGAAACGTCCATTGGAGGTGAAGACTTCAAGCTTCCAAGGTCAAAATCTTCAAGTTTTTCAAGGGATTTTCGTGGGATTTCTCCATTAAAGGTATGGTGGTCTTGATCCTTGACTTATTATCTTTCAAGGAGCCAACTTCAAAGTGATTTCAAATCTTCAAAGTTTACCCCAAAACCCTAATTTCAATCTATGCATGGGTTCGATTCAAAACGATTTCTAAAGGCATTATTGCATTGAATTGTGAATGAATTGTAGATTTAAAGATGATTGAAGATGAATTCTTCCTAGAACCCATGTTTTCCCCCAAATTCCTAAGTTGTTATTTGAGATTGGGATTTGATTGATTTTGATGGAATGTGAATTGTTAATCTTACATGGATATAAAATATGGAAATTATGCTATTACTCTTGCCTAATTGTATTGATCCACTTGAAAGGTGGAGGTATTTAGTTACTATGTATAATGTGTAGGATATTCATGTGATTTCAATGATAGAATGATGATCTTGTATAGAATGTAAATGTGTTGAGATTGAAAGCATATTCTCACTTAACACTCATGAATGTGGATGATGGAATGTGAAGGGGTTCAATAATGTAATATTTTATATCGTAAATTGGTAGGCTTGTGCATCCTATTCTTGTATGAATGAATGTAAAAGTGAATGTGTATGTTGAAATGGTAGGCAAAGGCATCCTCTTCTTGTATTGGTGAATGTGATCATGAATGAAGTATCTTGAATTGGTAGGCTTATCCTCCTCTTGAATAATGAATGTATCTTGACTTAATGTCTGAATGAAATGAATTGGTAGACCTAATGTTAGTAGCCTTTTCGTGAATGAATGACCTAGAATTGGTAGGCCTAATGTTAGTAGCCTTTCTATGAATGACTATTGAGGTATTTTAGGCTATGTCTTGAACCAGTAGGCCTACATGTGGTAGCCCTTCATGATGAGTCTAGAAACCAATGTGATGATAAACCTTGAAGCGGTAGACCTAATGTTGGTGGCCCTTTTATGTGTGAAATGATGAACCTTGTATCGGTAGTATCACGACCCGAGAGCACCCCCTAGTCGTAGCACGGCGTACTCAACCCCGAAGGGGTATTATACAAGCCTCATAGTCATTCATTGCATTCAATAATGAAAATAGTGCGGAATTAAAAACTTTTCTTTAATAAAACGAACAATCTAAAACTCATTTATAAGCAGTGGAATACTAAAGTCTCACATGGCCATCTTAGACAAACTTTAAACAAGATAGTGACGCGGCCCTTTACAATCGAAGTCTTAACAATTTTCTTAAAACATGAATTGAAATGAAACATAAAAAGTCCTTGTCCTCGATCTATGAGAACATACCCAAAAGATGTCTTGGAGGAACTCTACTCCAAGCTTCACTATATAGAGTCAAATCACTTGCCGAAACCTACACTTGTAGTAAAACATGAAAGAAGATATGGATTAGCAGAATTAAGTACTAAGTATGATAGTCATGCAAAAGCATGCTTAAAAAGGACATTCGTTTGAAAATCATACTTTTATGCCATTTTGATAAAACTTCATGAAATGCAAGTATAAGAGTCATAATACTCAATCACAACCAACCTACAAGTCATTATTCACATTAAACCATACCCCACATATAAACCATTCCTTTACCTTTAACCCTTCACCTCAAGTAACCCTTAGGCAACACTTTGTGCAATGTATGGATAGCGTCCCATACCACCATCCACACCAAAGCATCACCCTAAGGTCACCAAAGGTGAGCTCATCATACAACCTTTCCCTCCTTACACAATAGTCACATATAAGAGACATAACATTTCATAAGACATAATCATCACATAAGGACCATCACCTAAGATAACTAAGTCACACTTGTGCAATGAGCAAGTAGCTTCCCATACTACTACTCACACTACGTGCTCCTTTGAAGTCACCATAGAATAGGCACATTCATACACAACAAGTCATAACAAGGAAGTACTCATATATCCAATCCAAGTATAACATGCATTCTTTCATTACACATATAAGCATTTAAGTCACTCATTCATCAACTTCGTTAAGAACACCTTCATTCATTAAGACATAAGATCAACATTCTTTATTAACATGATCCTAAGAGTCTATTCATTTCATTAACATTATAAGGAACACACCATGTCCTCCCTCAAATGCCTACTTATGCAATGCATAAATGGCGTCCCATACCACTAATGCTTATCGTGACCAATGACACTAGCATACGGTATGAATGTCTATGATCGTCAATATTATAGTAACCAAACTAAAGGTTGGGATCATGTCCCAAGGGAGTGGTTTTGAGAATTGATAGAAAAATAAAATTAAGCTCTAACTAGTCATAGCTAAAGACATTAACGAACCAAAACATGGTAAATAAAGGGGGTGACACGAAAGTGTCAAATATTGATTTGGGGATTTTCTTACAAGTAGTAAAAACAGCAAAAATAAACAAGAAAATCAAGTATGGGGAACTGTTCTTGGGGTGTGACCGCAATACAAGTAGAGATAAATATTTGGGTACATGCTTTTGATAAGAAATTTGTAAGATAATAGTGACTAGGCTAAGCTTTAAATGGAAATAAGTTCCCTTTCGGGCAACTTACCCCGTTTCAAATGAGTTCCTCTTGGACACCCATTTGCCACATGAAGACCAGCCTATGCCTTACCCCACTCACTCTCGAGATGAGTGTTAGGATATGGGACTAGAGATCACCCTCTCGGGTGAACCTTATGTCGACCCACTCCTTAGGCCATCAGTCTAGTGATCTTGGTTTCGCGACCTCCCTCTCGGGCAAGCCGAAAACACATGAGTGGCTTTGTATTTGCAACTACAAACCCTTTGGATTAAACCACAACCACTAGGTGAAATCACCATTAAACTACATCTAACCTATCAGCAAGCAAGACCCAACAATAATATCAACACATATTTGCTAAATC
>JAJOOR010028135.1:0-18570 GCA_036250505.1 Solanum acaule | reverse complement strand
ACATAGGAACACTATCACGGATATGTAACAACTATTTCCAAAACACTTACATCCAATATCATCTATTTAACATGCAAAGATTAATGGAAGACATTCCATCACACACAACCGATCATGCTTATACTAGTACCAACTAAAAGCTAACATAAACAAAATAGCGAATGCAAACATTGTGCCTTCACAACAAAGAAGTCCCTCAGACATGATATTTGGATTGACAAATACTCTCACTCTCCAAAAGAACTTCAAGCACTGCAAGTATAAAGACCATACGCTTTCCCTTGTTTTCTATACTTCAACTATCAAACAACCGAAATAGGATCACTATAGGACTCTTATTGTCTTGTAACATTGGCTCGGGTTAGGGAGTGGAATATTTTGGAAAATGAGTGAATAGATTACCTTGGTTCCCCAAAGTTGCTATTAGCACACAACTCTTACTTGAGTGGTTCCAACCTCTTTTTTTTGCTTTTTTTCTTTAGCATATCCTGGCACGCACATCACTTCTTCTCTTCTTTCCTTTCTATCTTTATTTTTATTTTTCATTTTCTTCTTTTCTCTTTTTTTATAACCACTATCTACTTGAACCTTTCCAAACACTGCCTTGTGGTTTCGTTCCTTCAAAATAACCAAGGATACAATATGCTAAGATATTTCCCTCATTTTAGGTCATGGCCACCCTCAACATAGGCTTTTGGCCAAAGTTGTGGCATCGAATCTTCGGAGAACCAACGATACAATATCAATGGGGTGACAAAAAATATTTATCTTTCAAGCTCAAATAGTGTTCAAGGGTTCATGATTTCATTTGGTAGTCTTTTTTTTATCTAAAGTGGACTATATATAAAAATGGCCTATGATCCTTTCCTATCCAGTTATTCAACAATCATAGCAACACTACTTAGGAAAGTTCTAGTCTAGACCTCCAGAGTTAGACTTTACACAAATGCTTACACTCACTCATGGCACATGCTTACACTCTTTAGCATTTAGTCAACCAATTTATGTCTTAGTTAGAAATGATCAACATGCAAGTATATGAAATGTCGCACAAAGAGCGTAAAAGTCAATTTTTAGATCAAGGATGATTTTCCCATAATTTCACATAAAACACAACTTTAGCTGCTCACATAAACGTTTGAACACAAAAAACATACTGTTACGCTTTCTCAACAAAAACAAAAATAAAACCTCGATACACTTATGACTACTAATGGCAGGTTATGTAACCACCCCCCCCCCCCCCCAAAAAAAAATAGAATTTGCCCTCAAAGTACAAAAGATAAGGGCTGTGAAAAGGGGTTATACCTGCGACGCTTTAGGCGTCGGTAGTCAGAGTGGTGGTGGCACCCTCATCAATAGGTGCTCTCTCTAGTGAAGGGGCTATATCAGGCCAGATGCTATCTAGAACAGGTGCCTCACTGACTGCAAAGGATGGAGGCCCACTACCTGAGGCTCCAGACCTCATTGCATCATGTTGCTGCTACTCCCATTCTTCCTTCTCCTTAGTAGCATTCTTGGATTATCTCCTACCTTTCCTTAGTCTCATACGTTCTTCCATAGGTGTTTCCTCAAGGAGCTCAGGTTCAAGGTTCTTTTCCTTCCCTTTTTCATTTCATGTCTCGTGCCTAGCAAGGTCACCTTAAATTTCTCCAACTATTTGAGTTGCTAGAGGCATGCTACATATTCATCAGTGAATCTAGTGCAAGTGTGGGAGGCAGACCAACCGGCTTGGCCACATGTTTCTCAATATCAGCTTTCATTATAATCAATTGTGCTTACAAAGTAGAAACATCTATAGAGCCTAAAGCATTTATCCGGCTATTGAAGTGTGACTCTAAGTGATTAAAAACGTTTGAAAGACACTTCTTCCAATTCTAAGTGTCAACGATCGTAAATCAGTATAAAACCCAACTAAATGAGTTGGGGTCGAATCCCACAGAGAGCGGTACGTGTTTTAAATTCAATCAAGAAGTATGAATGCGGTCTAATCAGCCATATGAATAAACATTATCGGAAAAAGACATATCAAATTAAAGGGGTGACACGAATGTCAGATAGGGGAATTTGGTTGTAATTATCAACTACAAATAGTCACAAATGATTTGAAATAGCAAAAGAGAGATAGATTCTCGGGATGTGATCGATTATAGGCTAATATAGATATATGGGTAATTGAAACTAATAATAAACAGCTAAAAATTAGTGAGTAGGCTAGACTATAAAGGAGATAGCTTTCTCTCGAACAACTACCCTGAATCAGGTTATTTCTTTCGAACATCAACAAGCATGACAATGAAGAACAATCCACACCTTAATACATCCACTCTTTCGAGCTAGATTTGTAGGATTAGGTTTAGGATTCAGTCTCTCGAGCTAAATCCAGCTGAACCCAATACCCATAAATCATTAATTAATAATTTTAGTTCCAAAACCTCTATCTCGAGCAAGCTAAGAACACAAAAGTAGAACTGCATTTGCAACTACTATTCATAAATTAAACCTCAATTAACGATTAAACTCATTTTAATTCAGCATTTAAACAAGCAATTAACAATACCCATAAACAAATTCAACCCATAATCACGTGATCACACCCCAAGAATTGGAGTTTTAGCCGAACATCATAAAAAGATAAAAATCGTTACCAAATCAACTAGCCATCAACTGGGGTAAAAGGAATTCAAGCTTACAATGCTCCAATTCGAAGAAAATTTGAAACCCCCTTGCAAAATCTCCAAATTGAATCTCAAAACCTTCAAGTCAACTTAGAAACTTCAAAACTGTTCTAGGCTAAAATGGAATAAAAATTTGATAAAAATTTGATGTTGAAAATCTAATTTATAGTCGCCAAAAATAAGCCACGAAGGGTCAGTCGACGAAGTAAGTCAGGCTCGCCAGACCACTTGGTGAGCCGCCCTTTGGTCTCTTCCATCACTTTTTCGCCTTGGCATTGAACATTTTCAAGGTATGTAACTTTGGGTGATCTATCTTGGCTTCGTGGAACTACTCGACGATCCGCCGACTACTTTTTCTTGTCGCCGACTTGGTTTCTTCCTTCAAGGCTTGGTACACTGGAACTTTAGGCAGTCAGATAGCCACTCGGCGATTCGCCAAATGCCCCTGGCGATCACCATGCTTGCCTTTCTTCATTTCTTCAGTTTGTTTTGTTCCTTTTTGTATGTTAGTGTCCTTGCTTTGTTCCTCAATCCATGTACCTGAAAATCAAGGATTTATCATGAGTTTATGGAACAAGTTAAACATTTGAGGACACTAAATCTATCTAAATAAAGCCCTAAATGAGTCCAAATATAAGACTCATCAACACCCCCAACTTAAACTTTTACTTGTCCTCAAGTAAAACTCAAGTTTAGCAGTCCAAAAGGGATGTCTCCAACAGTGCTGCATAAGAGTCAACATGAATGTACACAAAAAGATTCAACTTACTCATGCAATGATCAATTGTGCACTTAAAGATTCAAATTGGGACTCACCATTATCAAAGATGCTCAATTTCATGATATTTGCTTCAAATGCCCTCGTAAAAAAGATGATTTCATATTCACAAACAATTTCTCAACAATTTATAGTTCCAGAATCACATACGACTCTTGTTGCGTCCAAATCGCACACGCAAGTGCACGTGGTTCAAGTATTAAAGTGGCTCTTATAAAGAGCCGGGTATCGTACCCACATGGACTTACGCATATAATTACTTAATTTCTCAAACTTTCAGCTAAGCACAGGTGTTATCAATATTCCAAAAGTGATTTATTTTATAACTCTAAGAGTTAAACAATAACAAACGCGATTCAATTTCAAGGGTTTAAAACAATGATTGGGTAAAGTCCAGGGCTGCAGCTCTTATCAGGATTCATGTAATTAATATCACTTACATAGGTATTTATTAACTATCGAATCAATGAATCACAGGGTTTAATGTATGATCATGCTCTCCCGACCTCTAATCACCTACGATAAATGACAACCTAACTACATCATTGAGCGGGGATAGGCTGGATCAAGTACCGAGCATTACGATTTCTTCCTGTATAGTGACCAAGCATGGTTTCTAGGTATATCCCTATCCTAGATACAAATTAACCCTAGTTATTAAGAGAAAATCATGCTTCTTATTCCCCACGTTCTATCCTCTTATTCCTCTCCCGAGTTCAATTTGGACCATGTATTTATTTCAATGGTAGCTAGTCACGAAATATGAAAAACAAGAACATAAGAAAGATTCATATGATAATTGATATTATCCTAGTGAAAACTTAATGAATTACAATCATCTTGTAGCCACAATCCTAGAACTAGGGTATTTAGCTACTCATAATCAAAGATTCAATCAAATAATGTTTTAGTATCATAGAAAGATCGAAAGTAAAAGATTTTAGGAAAGAACCCTAAAAAATGATGAAAACGTTCTTCCATGTCATCATTCTTCAAAACCCAGAAAAAGAATATTTTAATAAAATAAAATATTGACCTATTTTTACTAAAGTCAAAACGACCAAATCTGGGACCCAGTGGCGCGACGCGGAGAAGCTTCACAGATTCGCTTCAAGGCATATTAGCCTTCTTTGCGAGACGGTCACTCTACGGAGTGTTCTGCCTCAAAATCACATCTTGCCAATATATTTAAAATCCCTCTCCGCGACGCGGATAGGATACAACTTCACTTTGGAATTCTTTTCTTCCTTTTTCTTCCTTGCTCCTTTTTGACTCGATCTTTTGTGTTCCCCAATGTCCATTTTCGTGGTCGTTTCTCCCTTTAAGCTCACCTACACAACTATTCATGTTGGTTAGCTTATATATAACCAAAAGACTCAGATAAGACTATAAACAAACACATATTGAATTCAAACTTATCTTAAATACGGACATTATTAGATTTCTAGGCATATAAATATGACTAAGATCTCTACCCCACACTTAGAGCTTTGTTTGTCCTAGAACAACTTACTAACTACTCCTAGACCTAGACTCTCTATTATGGTATTCGTGCATCCGCCACTTTCTTCCAAGGATCTTTAAATAGTTAACACATGCATGATTTCATTCAAAGTATGCATGACTCCTGTAATTTACTTGACAACTTTTAGAAACCAACACATTCACAAACATGTGCACCATTACACATCACATATCCTTCATTCAATAAATGCCCCTAACACCAAAGAACAGTCCACACACTTAAATCAGCAAATTAAATATACTTTAAAGACTTTGCAAACTTGGTGCACTCTCACTCAACAAAGACATCAAACATATATACATTGAGAACCATTAGCTTGCCCATTATGTACATCTCTACTAATAAAGTGTGTTATGCTCAAAATCAAATAAAACTTGTTCCGGTTGTAATGTAAGCTTAAGGTAAGGGAGGATTCATTTAGATAAAATTAGTGACTTATCCTCCCTAATGCACCATAATCAACTTCCTTCTTACATTCACAACTATTTCTTCTCTTCAGCCCCCTCTTTCTTTGTATACTTCCACTAATATTACCAACCTTGCCTTTATTTCTAACTCGCCCCTTTATTTATATAGTTATTTTTACACTCAACAATAGCCACCCTTGACTTAGAGATTTCTCTCGAGTTAAGGTGCACAATCCCCTTGTAAGGGCCAGGGCCATCATTAAGGTATTTACCAAGCTAGCCACCTTCAACTTAGGTTTGTAACCTTAGTCGAAGTGCACAGTGTCCTAAGGACCAGGGCCAATCTCAGATTCAAACTCATGGGGTATCATTTTACCACCTCTTACTCTTCCCCAACAAACTAAACATTTCCACCCTATTTACTCTTTCCATTGTTTTCACTTTTCCTCCTAATATAGTGCATTATGGATTTGGGATCAAAGATAATAGTATCAATAAAAGGGATTCGGCTTCATTACGTGAGTTAGAAAAAAATCAAGGCTAAAATGGCTCAATTGGGCTATACTATGGATATTATTTATGAAAAGGCTAAAATTCAAGACAATTCAAAGAAGGCCTATTATCATCTTCTAAACACACAACACTTGTATTTCACTTCAATAACAAGCAGGGCAACACACAATCATTTTATGCACAAGGTCCAATTTAAGCTTAGGTTGCAATCAAGTCAAATACAAAAAATTCAATTGCATTCATATATCAACTTCAAAACATGCTTTTCATACATATTCCTTTCAGACTTTCAGCTTCAACACAAACCATCCTAAGACTCAATGACAAAATTTCCCTTAAGATGGCCGTCATCCATCTATCATTGGGCAATGTGACTCAACTACGACTACTGACTCAATCCTACAAAGACAAAATCTTTTTGTATTTTGTACGGTTCAAATAGACTTTCCTTGGCCAAAGAACCGAAAACAACCTCCAAGGAACCCAAAAATAAACCAAAACAAAAACAAAAACAGACTCTAACATTGTTCAACAATAAAAATATATACAGATCAGGTATGCTTTTCACCCTTCACCCCATTCTTCTACATTAGCATTGTCCCAAGTTATTTACAAAAGTTATCAGAACAGTTCAAGAGGTAAGGTGAAAACACACCATGATCAATCCTCCATCGCATTACCCCCGTTGACCTCATCACCAGCCTAAGTGGGGTCTACCTCTTCATCCGAGTCGGGCTCCACATCTGAGTTGGTCCGCAATCTCTCCTCATTGGTCAAAATGTCATTTTCGACTGGCTCACAAAACTCAGGACCAATGCCAAGTAGGGCCTTGGCGTGGTCATTCAGAGGGTAGCGCCTTTCAACCTTACCCAACTGCATATCAGTAGAAGTCCGGCAGCCATTCTGGTGGCGCAACATCTCTAGGCCATACATCCTTGCCATGATAAGCTCATCCCTCCTATGGGGCTCACCAGTGGTGATAGTTGGGCCAAACTTAATGTGAGGCCCTTTAGTCCTAGTGATGTCCACCAGTGTAGGGGACAAGGGAGCCATGTAGTCCATATTTTATTCAGGAACACCTGCAGCACGACACATCTTTGTAATCAGGCCACCAAAAACATACATGTGCCCTTTGTAAACCCAGGCCTTTCGCATCGCAGATTTCACAATAGCTCAGATATTCATCTCCGTTCCAGTCATCAAAGCATATACCAGGCACACCCTGCCGCGAGTAATATTTGTGTAGTGGAAACCCGGTATCAGACAGTTCATGATAACCTTTAGCCAGACGCGTGTCTCTCGAAGCATGTGAGCATAGGGAAGAAATTGGTGATATTTCTTCCCACTGTGCTTAGTCCATTGCGCCATGGACTGTGGACCACGCAGAGTATGTTGAATGGATCGGTATAGAGGGCATATGTTCAACCCTGTTAGCACTAGTGGTTCTGCGTCTTGTGGTGTACCCAATATGTCATTTATACTTGAGGGAGTGATAGGTACATTAACTCCCATCACCGTCACAAAATGGGATCTTGCCTCCGGCGTCTAGTTGGCGTAGAACTCTTAGACCATGTGCAAGTTGCACTCTTTCGGTTTGGCAAAAATAAACTCCATCCGCAGCTCCCTAATTCACCTCAGTATCTGTGGGAACTCCCGCTCTAGGCTGTCCCTGTCAATACAAACGTCATAGAAATATGACACCTCAGTGTGCTTTTTATACCATGCCTTTCCTTCCTTGGTAATATCTTTTACCTCGAACTGCCTTGTTTGGCCCTTGGAAACTGTGGGTGCGGGGGGGTACATGCCTACTTCGGACACGTTTCCTTTGGCTTGATGTGGCAACTTCCTTGCCGGGTCTTTGTGAGCTCGACATGATTACCTCCAAGCATAAACAAATCAGCCCAAATGACTACTTATCATTGATAAAAATTTTGGGTGGTGTGTGCACTTATTTCACAGCAGTAACAAGCCTAGGTACTCAGACTTCCCACAGGTGTACCCAAATAAACCACAACTAACAACCACCAACCTCACAATTCACAAATTAAGCACCAACGTACTGTCTATTCAAGAATTTGACAATACATTCACCCCATTTTGCAATGACATCCTAATCAACATGTTGCATGTAACTATTCATGGTACTCAAGAATTCACACCATGACATTGAGTTAATACCACCAACTTGATGTTCCACAAGCATAGTCAAACAAACATCAACACAAAACTCAAGCAAGAGCAAGTAGAGGAAATTCCAACTCCCAAATTTCTCTATACCCACATGCAAACATAAATAAAGTGATGTTTAGCAAGATTTCGAACTACCCACTAAAAGTGTACACAAACATAACCAAACATGCCTAACCCACATCCAACACTCTATCAACTTCACTAAATCAAACCACAACCCAAATACAAGTAACACGAGATGAGTTTGACTCAAGAATTCGAAAACACCCA
Organism: Solanum acaule; assembly: GCA_036250505.1. Taxonomy (NCBI): domain Eukaryota; kingdom Viridiplantae; phylum Streptophyta; class Magnoliopsida; order Solanales; family Solanaceae; genus Solanum; species Solanum acaule. Next base: position 10,209 of record JAJOOR010028135.1, on the reverse strand, counting down.
TGATAAAATAGTATCTAACACTTTTACCACACCCCATAAACTTCTAACAAAGAAACCACAACTTTCCCAACAACTTAATTGAAATAGCAGTCATTCCAAGCAAATAGGCAACTTGCACAAACGAAATCAAGAATCCATACCTGGGTTGATGAAATCGGGGGAAAATTGGCAAGAAGGAAAGTTGACTTGATTCCACCTTACGGATGAAACTCAGAGAAATCGTAAGGGAGACGGGAGGGAAAAATCATGCAATTTTGGAGAAACTGGGATTAGGGGATTGGAATTTGGGGTTTAAAAGGGGGACTGGGTCGGGTTATTTCAATTAGAAACAGGTTGAACCCTTTTCATTTAATTAAAATCAAAATAACCTTACCTGGGGCACGACGCGGTGCATTCACGGACCTTTCTGCCTTGTAGAAAATAATTAATTTCACGAGGGAAATTTTTTGACCCAGCCTCCGCGACGCGAAATGATTACTCTCACCCCTTTTTCCTGACGTTAATGTTCATCCTCGTTAAAACCAAAATTACAGGCTCCCCTCCGCGACGCGGGCACTCCACGAAGTTGCCTTCTTTTTTACTTAAGTATAACTTACTGTCGAAACAAAATTTGAGGCCTCCCTTCGCGACGCACCAAGTACACGGACCGTTCTGCCTCGATTTGTAAAATTAATTCCAAGCGAGGCAAAAATTCGGCCCCTGCTGCACGACGCGGAAGCTACATGGATCTACCTTGGGCAAAATTTTTGATTCCTGCAAATTTTCAGTACACAACCCATTATTAAAAACATGATGGGTTGCCTCCCATCCAGTGCCTTAGTTTTAGTCGTGGCACGACTCATGTTTTTGTATTTTTCTGAATATGTCATTTTTTTACTAAATCCTATGAATTGAAATAACAAAACAAAAAGAAAAGAAATCCTAACTATTACAAGGGGTCACGGGTTGCCTCCCGTGTAGCGCCTGATTTAACGTCGCGGCACGACCCATCTCATGACTAATTCATCTTTCAATGTGAGCACTTCAAGCTCACGATCAACATCATTCCTGAAATAGTGTTTGACCCGTTACCCATTTACAAGGAAAGTAGAGCTCTTGTCCTTGTTCCTTAGCTCCACCGTACCATGTTGAGCCATCCTCACCACTTTAAACGTGCCACTCCATTTAGATCAAAGCTTTTCGGGGAACAACTTCAACCTTGAATTAAACAACAACACTAGTTGACCAGGCCCAAAGGTGCATTCCATAATATTCTTGTCATGCCACCTCTTGGTTTTTCTTTGTATAGCTTGGCATTCTCATAGGCGTGAAGCCTGAACTCTTCTAACTCATGTAGCTACGTTATTCTCTTCCTTTCGGCGAACTAAACATTCAGATTCAACTTTTTAATCACCTAATATGCCTTATGCTCCATTTCAGCTGGTAGATGACACATTTTTCCAAACACCATTCGATAAGGAGAAGTTCCTATCGGTGTCTTGTATGCAGTCCAGTATGCCCATAAGGCATCATCTAGCTTGTCAGCCCAATCTTTCCTTCGGGCATTTACGGTCTTTTAGAGAATCTGCTTGACTTCTCTATTCGACACTTCCACCTGCCCACTAGTCTGGGGATGATATGATGTAGCCACCTTGTGTCTTACCCCATATTTAACTAATAAATTACGCACTGAACTATTAATAAAGTGCGTACCTCCATCACTGATCATAGACCTTGGAGTTCCAAACCTAGTGAAGATGTGCTTCCTCATGAATTTCACGACCACATTTGAATCATTGGATGGTAATGCAACTGCCTCCACCCACTTGGACACGTAGTCCATTGCCACTAAGATGTATTGATTACCACAGGATGATGGGAATGGTCCCATGAAGTCTATCCCCTAGACGTCAAAGATTTCCACCTCTAGTATATTGCTCAATGGCATCTCATGCCTTTTAGAAATGGTGCACATTCTTTGGCACTGATCACAACCCTTCACAAATGTAGTAGTATCATTAAAAAGAGTAGGCCAAAAGAACCCAGATTGCAATACCTTATATACAGTTCAGTCGCTCCCGTGGTGTCCACCATATGGTGAAGAGTGACAACTCTCCAACAATTGTGTCACCTCATGTTCCACTATACACCTTCTCATCATCTGATCGGGTCCTTGCTTGAATAAGAAGGGCTCATCCCATAAATAGAAGTGTGCATCATACTTCAGCCTCTGCTTTTGTTGTGTTGAGGCCCTAGGTGGAAATAAACCACTCACCAGAAAATTTACAATATCAACATACCAAGGCACTTGAGCAAGGTCGAAAGCAAGCAATTGCTCATGAGGAAACTCTTCGTGAATCTACCCCTTATTCTTCACGTGAGATAAATCCTCCAATCTGGGCAGATGATCAGCTATCTGGTTCACAGTTCCCTTCCTATCTCTTATCTTTACATCAAACTCTTGTAATAGTAGAATCCACCTAATCAGCCTCGGCTTGGCATCTTTCTTATTAAACAAGTACCGGATTGCAACATGATCAGTGTACACCACAACCTTGGTTCCCACCAAGTATGATCTGAACTTATCAAATGTAAACACTAATGCCAATATCTCCTTCTCAGTAATAGTATAATTTGATTGGGCTGCATCAAGTGTCTTGCTAGCGTAATAGATGGAATGAAACATCTTATCTTTTCACTTCCCAAGCACTACCCCAATCGATATATCACTTGCATCGCACATAAGTTAGAATGGAAGCTCCAAGTTTGGAGCAATCAGAATAGGCACTTCTATCAACTTTTTCTTCAGCAACTCAAATGCCTGCAAACACTTCTCATCAAAGACAAACGAATTTTTGACCAAAATAAGCCATTGTTTAAATTAACTCACCAAAATAGTATGTTCTTAATTTTTTTTACAAAACTAGTATAAACGTGGTTCACAGTAATGTTTTATGCTTTATTTTATTTTAAAAAATTTAATGGGAAAAAGGCAAAAGTTCACGGAGCAAACATAAATAAAATATTATTGTCAATAATGTTTTATACTTCATTATCTTGAATCATGTTTTAGAGCTAAAACGTTACTCAAAGTAATGTTTTATATTTTGTTACTGTAGATCATGTTTTACAGCTAAAGTGAGTCACGGGCTCTGCAATTAAAGAATCGAATCTTGCAAATTTTACAGATTATAAAACGTTACTGACAGTCACGTTTTATATATATAAAACGTGACTATCAGTAACATTTTATGTAGATTTAATCACGAGCCATCGAATTCTGCAAATTAAGAATCAAATCCTGCTATGTTGGAATCTTACAGATCATAAAATGTTACTGTTGATCATATTTTTGCATTAAATCGTGACTATCAATTACGACACTCTGTTAAAGTCAATTTTTTAATTTTTTAACCTGACCACATATGGTTATAAAATAAACTTTGTTGTAACAAATGTTCTACACATTCCAACAATATTCAGTCAAGTTTTTGTTTGTGTAGCCCAATTTTGAAACAATATTCACAAATGTATGAATTAAATAAGTCAAGTCAATATATCATATTATGTTTTTATTTTACCATAGCTTTCAAATTATTTTTCTGATTTATTAATTAAAAAGATGACTTATTTTTATGTGTAGGAATAAAAATGGCAAATTTTGAACATAATGTGTGGTTCTTTGTATTGGGGTGGCGAAATAATTACTGAAATGAACGGATTCAGGTATACGGAATGTGCTAGAGTGATTATTAGCATGTATACTTCAATGAAGTATGTTGAATTGGTTGAATTATTGCATGATAAAATGGGTACAACTAGTGAAAATATTCAAATGGATATTTCGGGAAAATATCCTTGTTCGATTCAAGGTAACCATACAAGGTTCATTGAGTTTAAAATTGAGGATGATCAATCTTTGCTACAATTCTTTTTATACCTCAAAACTTTGCGGATAAGATTGACATAAATGTTTTGGAAATGTATGTAAAGACCAAATCAACAAATCAAAATGATATATTTCAAATTACTGGTCAGCATGATTATCACATGGATTTATTGGCTCAAAATCATAGATTTGCCACGGTTAGTCAACCTCATTATGCAAAACTGATTGCTCAACCACCATTCCAACAATTGTTAACGCATGACCAACGATCATTTGGCGAAGGTTCAAGTAGCCAAAGACATGTTGACAAAAGCCCGAGGGAATATGAGGGCAGGTAAAACAACAAATTTATGTTTTACTAAATTTTAATATAATTAGTCGATAACATAATTTTACACATTATAAATATACATACATATATAGATAGTGATACTTTTTGTGATTAATTACCTTAATTTTGTTTAAGAAATAACCTTCTAGAGTATAAATTACTAATTTTAAAACAAGCTTCTATGTCTCATAATTTTTCTAGAATTTAATTAAATTCTTTTTCCACAGAGAAAATGAGACCTACGTTGATCCATATAGTGATGTAAATGCTGAAATTAGTGAAGAAAGTTCGGAGGGAGATGAACCTTCAAAAAATGATGATGAAAGTAAATCTGATGAAGATATCAATGATGTTAGAGATTTTTCTCAAAATGACATTGGTATAAATCTTCCTAATCAATTTGAATGGAATGTGTCTGAAGTGCAAAATCATGACGTACCCTATTTTAGAACATTGGATAATGAGGAAGACATTTTCATGTCTACATGTGAATCTGAGATGGAGTATTTTTCAGTCTGGTCTGAAGATGCCACAAAAGATTTGAAAAAAGGTATGTTTTTTAGTAGTAAAGAAAAATTAAAATGAGCTATGACAATTTGGATTTTGAAAAAAAATAAAGAGTTCAAGGTGGTGACATCAAACAAGAGTTTATGGGTTGTAAGATGCAAGTTTCATACTTTATTGGGTTGCTTGTGGTTTCTCCGAGGACGAAAGGTTGGAGATAACCTTTGGAAAATAGGAAAATTTATTGAAAATCATAGATGTGAGACTGAGGGGCTTTCTAGAGGTCATGCCAACCTAAATACCAATTTAATTGCATCTTTGATTCTAAATCAAATTAAAAAAATCCTAAGGTTTTTGTGATAGATGTCATTTCCAAGGTTCACGAAAAATTTGGTCATCAAATAACATACATAAAAGCGTGGCTTAGATGTCAATGCGCGTTTGAATTGGTGTATGGTGACTTTAAGAAATCATTTAGTGATCTACCCAAATATTTTTCAGCTTTTCAACACTTTAACCATGGACCAGTTATGGAATGGAAACACGAAGAGCCTATGAGTTCATTAGAGGTAAAAACTTTTAAATTTGTGTTTTGGGCTTTCAAGTCATGCATTGATGGATTTTGAACACGTCGCCCTGTTATTTTAGTAGATGTAACTCATATGTATGGAAAATATGAGATCAAATTATTGATTGCTATTGGAATTGATAGAAATGATAATATTCTTCCTCTAGCATTTGCTATTGTAGACAAAGAATTGAAAGAGGCATGGAAATAGTTTTTTAGGAATTTGAGTGCACATGTGATAAAAGATAGAGAAGATATTTGTGTTATATCTGATAGGGAAAAAGGAATTTTGACTAGTTTGCAGGAGTTGCGCTGATTTCAAGAGCCTCGAGTCATCCATCAATATTGTATAAGGCATCTTAAGAGCAACTTTCAATCTCAATTTCCAAACAAGGATCTTAGTAGGCTGACATGGAGGGCTGCTTCAGCCCATCAAGTAAGAAAATTTGAATCCTTGATTTGGCAAATTAGAGAAGAAAATGAATAAACATATGAATATCTCATGGAAATCCCCTTGGACAAATGGACTGTTAGCCATGATGGTGGAAAAAGATGGGGAGTGTTGACAACAAATCTTTTAGAGTCGTTCAATGGAGTGTTGAAAAAAGCATGAGGCTTTCCAGTCACTGCTATGGTACGACTTTCATTAGATCAAACTATTGAACGATACACTTGTAGGTCTCAAAAAGCACAAAAACTTCTGGAACAAGATGAATTATGGACCTAATGGTTCAAAATGAAGTGGGAGAAGAACTATGAAAGTTCAAAAAGGCACTTTGTGTTTGATTGGAATATACCCACAGGGGTATATGAGGTTAGATCTATACAGGTTGATGGTACTTGTGGTAATCCTCATTGTGTTTCACTAAATGAAAGAAAGTGTGATTGTGGAAAATGGGTTAATTTGCATTTCCCATGTTCACATGTCATGAAGGTCACTAATAGAATGGGAGGGCTAGCTAGAAACTTTGTTAGTGAACATTTCATTGTAGAGAATTATGTTGCAACATATTCTGGGTCCTTCTCTCCGGTTGGCCATGAGGCGTATTGGCCATCTCCTAATTTTAGAATGGAAAGTAATGAATTCTATCATCGTCTCAATCGATCAGGGACAACTACAATACCTAATGAGATGGATCGTGGTGCTGATGTATATGAGCGAGCTTGTGGATTATGTAGACAAACTGGACATGATAGTTGTCGATGTCCAGATCGTAATTAAGTTTAAGTGGATAGTTTTTTATTAGTGTAATTGTGTTAATTCCAATTGTGGGTCAATGTCTAGTTATGATAATTTTCTTTCAGTTAGCTACTGTAACGTAATTCAAATAATAATTAAATTTTTATATCTATCTTTTTATTATATTGCTACAATACTTGACACCATTAAAATGCAGTGAAAAAAGATTAACCACCAAAATGAAGTTCTTTGTTGGAGTTTCAAAAACTAGAGTTAATTTTTACATAAGAAGAACGAAAATGAGCAAAACTGTAAATATCCATATAAGAAGAATGAAAAATGAGATCCAAGTTATCTTCTTTTTCTTTCTATATCCAATCTGCAATAGGAATTTCAAACTGTTAAAAATTGAAGCTAATGAAAGAAAAACCTTTCAGCCATCACCATTCTGAGATTAAAGTAATGCATGATAACAAACTTTTTTTACCATGTTGATTAGAGCTTTAACTAGTGTAACTTCAATATTGTTAACTATATGTTTCAATCCCATTTATGGAGAAAATTGTACCACATCAGTCCTAACGTGCTGGATACAAAAGGCCAATAGATATAAACATAAACATAAACATAACATATAGCAGGTCCATTGTTCAACATAAAATCCATTTAAAGTCCATTCACTTAGATGACCTCCAAAGGTCAATCCATTTAGGAAGAGTTTATGAAGAATTCGATATGGATGTGACAATTGAAAGACTAAGAATTATAAGCTTACTTGGAACCACATGATTCATCCTTTGCGTTTTTTCTTTGTTAACACAAAAACTTTGTTATCTTTTGTTTTTTCTTTTGGCCGTGCTGATTAAGATGATTACTCCCTGAAAAGTAAGAACAATTTTTCAATTATTCAACTAAAAAGGAACACTTATGTCAAAGAATAATGTGAAGATTTTAAAGTACCAGTTCCACAAAGCTTAGGAAAAATTATACTCTTTTTCTTCACCAATGGTACAGACGATGAGGAAAAGTTCGAGGCGTTGTCAAAATGTTGAGGTTGATTACTACCAAATACATTTTCAAGTGATGAAAGACTTGGATCACTTGATATTTGTGGAGTCTGTGGTGTCATGTATGGCACAATCTCAGTGTTTGTTGGTTCATAATCCAAGGCTTCTTGAAAATCTTGTGTGGCTTGATCATCTTCACCCATTTCTATAGGCGCTCGACCTCTCTCAACAACACGTACCTTCCTACCTGCAACACCACCTTTTCCTCGCCAACGAATAGGGGGATGCAAATGGTCAGACATTAGCTCGTCTCTTCTATAATTGGCTTGCACATGAATCCTATCTACCTGTTGCACATATGCCAAACAATTAGATCATTCATCCCACACCATTGCACGAAACCCGTAAAATTTCTCCATTGATGGGTTATCACTGAGTGATATTGCTTTATTAACCATCAAATGAATATGACGTGCCTTTCCAAAATAAATTAATTCTATGAGGGAATCAGATATCGAAAAGATTAAGAAACATGGAGGCCAAGTTGACCAAGTTTGTAAACCACACAAAATTAATGAGGGAATCAGATTTTTAACATGTTGAGTCAATTTTCATAAAAAATGTGGCAGACCAGTAAATTAGGACACCATGGAGAGAATGAAATCATATCCACAAATCACAAATATGAAGTACAAGTAGAACAAATGAGGAAAACTTTAATATATATGCTAACTGGACAAATCATATCCACAAATCCACAAATATGAAGTACAAACTTTGATAGAATGCTAATGAATTAGATTCTACTAATTCAATATGCTAACTGGACAAGTTAAAGTAAAGAAAATTTAAGTTATCAAACTTACCATTGTTTCGTATGCTGTTGCGTTAGGCACGTAACCTTGTTGTTGTTGAGGACTCGAAATAGGATTACCAATGATAAAATGAGTAATACGTCTAAACCAAATAAGGTAGGGATCATCATACCAAAGTGATCCATGAAGGATTCGTGCATTACATACATATTGGTCAATATGGTTCCATAAATGCAACCATTGTGCATGCTCTAACTCGCAATTTGTGTTTGGTCTTCCTCGATGATCATGGTGAAAATGCGTAGTGCCAAATGGAAATGGAGATGGTATCGCCTGTACCAATCCAAATTTCCTCATAACTCGATCGGGTAAATGAACCTCAACAACATCCAAACAAAAAATTGGAACTCTAGTACGCCATATATCTCTTTCAACGCGGCAATATTCGGGAAGACTCTTAATTATGTCAGAAGAATATGTCTCCCAAATAAACTATAACAAAAAAAAGTGTTCACAATTACAATATATATGAAAGTTAAGAGAAAACTAATACAACATCTTACCTGATCTTCTGTCATGGAATCAAGTGCATCCCTGAAAACTCTTAACACATGTTTGGTAGTGTCGGTCCAACTAAAATGTGCAAACCATCTAGCAGCATGTGGACCCTTAGGTAAACCAACAAGGAAAATATTCCTCGTGTCTCTTTGTGCTACAATCTGAGGCCTAAGGATGGTAACTTTCTCCCATGCCTAAATCTGAACAGAATAGATAATTATAAACTAGATAAAATTTCAATAAATACTAAGCGTAATTATTGGGTATACCTGAAGTAGTGGTAGGAATCCAACAATCTCATTTTGGGTACTTTGGGAGGCTTTACAAAGAAAGCAATACAAGTATGCTAGGGTTGCACTACTCTAACTGTAAGACCCTACTGCAGTGATATCTTCCAGCATAGGCAAGTACATAGGCTTTAAAAGAACGCCAGATGTGTCTGCTAACATTAAACCAACAATTATCCAAAACATATAACACCTAGTCTCCTCATTGACCATATCCTGTGTTGCCAAGTTTGGCAACCGTAGCTGAAGTCGCAAGTGTGCATTAAGTGCAGAGACCTTGAGACTACTATGTTTAAAGTCTTGAGGGTGTGGAGTAAAACCTATTAATCTTTGACAAATATTTTTCCAATCCACTACGGACCTCTGTGGCTCATACCCAACTACCAGATTACCTTTCACGGGTAAGCCATACAATATCTCCACGTTCTGTAAGGTGATCATAGCCTCACCCATCCTAAAGTGGAATGTATGAGTCTCAGGACGCCATCTTTCAACTAGTGCAGTGATTAAACTACGATCTATAACAGGCCTATGAGATCTATAAACACCATATAATCTGGATAATTTAATCACATCTAGGACTGTTGGATGGATGGGATGTTCATTTACTAGGTCCCAAGACTTTCCATCACATTTCCTTGTGTTCAAAATCATATTATCATTTCCTATCCATATATCTCGTGACCTATGAGTGAGTTGTTCAGTTAATACACAAGAATCAAGTGGACCGGGATCCAATTGGTATGCATTATTAGCAGGCATAAAAGAAATACCTATACAAAAGTAATTATTTTTAAAATAATGAACCAAGCTAAAAAAGCAAATCAAACTCAAGTACAACGTAACTTAGAAACTTTCCTCAAATGCTTCACCACGACAATTTTTAATCATATCAATTAAAATATAAGCTTTTCTATAAGAGTCGCAACTGTTGAGGAAATTGAATATCATCACTCAAATAGTTTCAAGTACATATAATTTCTTATTCTCATAAAAAAGGGGAAAAAACAGAAACTAAAATGTCATTTTTTAACAAAAAGGAAAACAACAAATTCATCAACTATAAGATAAACTATATCAGTGTATGACAA
>JAJOOR010028134.1:0-19440 GCA_036250505.1 Solanum acaule | reverse complement strand
TGTCCTATACTTTGCCGTCATATAGAACGCTTAACTTAGTGGATCCACTAGTCTATGCTAAAAGCATCTTAAGGAGTCATCTAAAAAGTATGATCCTTTACTACCCATGATAGCTACATGGTTTATGGAGACTTGAGTTAATAAGAACTCGCATCCCCATATCGGTGCTGAATACTACTCCCAAAATATACTTAGCTCATATGTTTTTTAAAAAAAAACAAACCTCTTTCTTTGTTTTGAGATAATTACTCAAAATTTAGCTTAAAAGCTCTTTTGGAATCGATGTTCCCTTTTCTTGCTTAAATGCGAAAACATTTATAAACTCTTTGGGAATTCTTAGTTCCCTTATAACATTTTGAGAAATGAACTCAACTCTTTACTCTTTGCTTAACTTGAAAACTTAAGTCTTAAAACAAATTCAAAAATGTTCGCTAAAGACTTTTGAAAGCTTTAAGAACTTTACTTTGACTCGCTTCTTACCTTCTAGACTTGACTCTTAACTTCTATTGACTTTGATCCTAACTTTCCTTGAATTGAATTATGGATTCAAGGTTCATGATCTCATGTTTATGGATAATTTTATGATGTTTATACGTACCTTAGAGTGTTGGAATCAACTTAGAAACATAGGTACATTGCTAGGGAACAAGTACGAAAAGATGGGGAATGAATGGGGAGAACTGGTGTCCCTGGCGCTCTGAGAGGCGTGGGGTGCCAGCCCTCAAACTTCAGAGGACTTGCTGGGGCACACTGGCTGGTGCGTCGCCCCAAGGGGTAAACTTCAGAGCCCCTTTTGGGGCGCTTTGGCTGGCGCGACCCCCCACCCCTTTCCCCAGGTATTTGACGACTTTTCTTCTCCGTTTTTCAACTCTAAACCCTCTTAACTTCAATGGCTCTTTTCCCAAACAGTTAGGATCATTTATATTCTCAATATATGATAGATTCAAACTGAAAGTTCACTCGAAAACATGAACCAAATTTGCAAGAACCATCAACAACGCAACCCACAAGAAATTGAAACGAAACTTCAACAATATTCATCAAGAACTCAATTTCTAAACTTTCAAAGACTTTAATTCTCTAAAATAAATTATGGTTGGCGCGTGGGTGAACTGACCCAATGTTATGTGATCTCACATACCTTGTATAGGATTCATCTTATAGTATTGGGGAAGAGTTGGTTACCCTTAGTAGGGAAACCGACTTTTGAACCATCATAGGGTTTGGAGGTAAGGTTTATGTCCCCCTCTGTGTATTTTTTGTTGTTTAATTTATGTTAAGGCTTGGGGGCGTTGCTAAGCCCCTGACACCCCCCAAGGATCGTTAAAAAAAAAACATACCTTGTAGGGATCACCCCCGACGAAATCCACACGCAAAGCTTGAACGTTTCTTGGCGATTCTTGATTTCTCTTCTCTTTTCTCCAATCCCTAGCGTGAACTCTAACTTTTCTAAATTGACTAAAAATCTACTTTTACCCCAATTAACTCCTAAAAACGAATTAGAATAATTTGATAAGGAAAAGACTAATTTACCCTTCCAACACCCAGATTAGACTTTCCTTAATCCAACAACCCAACTTCCAAAGGGAATAACTTACTCATACGAACTCGGAATTGCGCAAACTTGGTGGCGTTGGAAAGATCATTCCAACCATATTTGGAACTACACCTAATTCATCCTGAACTAGGAGTTATGGTCGTTTGAAGTTGACCAAAAATTCACTTTAACTTAAAATTTTCCAGATTTCCTTATACTTTCCAAAAATGACTATTTCCAGATTTTACACTTCTTTTCTAGGTCTTTCTAGTTGCGAGATGTTACAGTATCATATCGTGCATTATGTCTATTATTAGTTCCTTGGAAATTTTGACTGCTCCACCGAGTTTAGAATATCTAATTTGGTATGGTTGCATATCTCATTTGTGTGCACGGGGTTTCGAACGATTTCGAAACACCCCGTCGGAGTTTTTAAGTTTCCGAAAAAATTGCCGAAATCGGTTTATTTATAGCAGAAAAATCAGGACTTTTTGAAAACTTTAAAAGTGCATATCTCTCTCATTTCTTGGCAAAAAAAGGTGATTCATAGGGGAGAAGCTTCATTTTTTTGGTGGCTTTGTTGTAGAGTAATTGGTTGTCGGGTGCCTGTCATTTGAGGCTAAAATAGCATTAAACCAGACTTTTTTCCCCTTTTTTGAGTTTTTGTTTTTGGCCTTCTTGATTTGGTTATATCTTGCCACTTTTAGCTCGGTCTTGAACGATTCGAAGTCCCTCGTGCCATAAATTATCCAGGCTACGTCATGGAGTATTCAAAAAGTGCTTGGCACCTTTCAATTTCTACAAATTTCTGAGGTTTCCCTGCTGCATACTTTCTTTTTAAGTTGTTATCAGAGCCCTAGTTCACAGGTCTCACTTGTACAGAACTAGCACTTAGTAGAGTCCTACGTATAGACGCGATGACGTCCGTGTTTTATCCTTAGCAGGTTATAGGGTTTCTTAAATAAATTTCTCTATTTTGTATCATATCGTGCATCATGTCTATATAAATTCCTTGGAAATTTTGACTGTTCCATTGAGTTCGGAATATCGAATTTGGTATGGTTGCATATCTTGTTTGCGTGCACGGGGTTCCGAATGAGTAGGGAACACCCCATCGGAGTTTTTAAATTTCTAAAAAAAATGCTGAAATCTGGTTTATTTATAGCAGAAAAATCAACGCTTTTTGAAAACTTTACAAGCTCATATCTCTCTCATTTCTTGGCCAAAAAAGGCATTTCAAACTGCAGATTTTTTAGTGTCTTTGTTGTAGAGTAATTAGAAGTTGTCAAGTGCGCATCGTTCGAGGTAAAAATAGCATTAAACTAGACTATTTTACCCTTTTTCGAGTTTTTTTTGTTTTTGGCCTTCTTAATTTGGTCATATTTTGCTCATTTTAGTTCAATTTTGAGTGATTCGAATTTCCACGTGTCGGAAATTATCGAGGCTACGTCCTGGAGTGTTCAAGAAGTACTGGGTACCTTTCGATTCTTGTAAATTCTGAGTTTTACCTGTTGCATGATTTCTTTTTAAGTTGGTATGAGAGCTCTAGGTTCACCGGTCTTACTTATACAGAGCTAGAACCTAGTAGAGTCCTACGGATAGACGCGATGATGTCCGTATTTTATATTTAGAAGGCTATAGGGTTTCTTAAGAATTTTTTTGTATTTTGTATCATATTGTGCATCATGTCTATTATTAATTCATTGGAAATTTCGATTGCTCCATTGAGAAAGGAATATCAAATTTGGTGTGGTTGCATATCTCGTTTGTATGCACGGGGTTTTGAACGAGTTTAGAATACCTCGTCGGAGTTTTTAAGTTTTCAAAAAAAAAATGCTGAAATCTAGTTTATTTATAGCAGAAAAATCAGCACTTTTTGTAAACTTTAAAAGCTTATATCTCTCTTATTTCTTGTCCAAAGAAGGCGATTCGAAGTACAGAAGCTTCTTTTTTGGTGGCTTTGTTGTAGAGTAATTGGAAGTTGTCAGGTGCACATTGTTTGAGATAAAAATAGTATAAAAGTAGACTATTTTTCCCCTTTTCAAGTTTTTGTTTTTGGTCTTCTCTATTTGATCGTATCTTGCTTATTTTAGCTTGGTTTTGAGTGATTTGAAATCCCACGTGTCGGGAATTATCAAGGCTACGTTGTGAAGTGTTCAAGGAGTGGTGGACACCCTTCGATTCTTGTAAATTCTGAGTTTTACCTGCTGCATGCTTTCTATTTAAATTGGTATCAGATTCCTAAGTTCACTTGTACAGAGCTAGCACCTAGTAGAGTCCTACAGATAGACGTGATGATGTCCATGTTTTATCTTTATGAGTCTATAGGATGTCTTAAGGAAATTTCCTTATTTTGGATCATATCGTGCATCATGTTTATTATTAGTTTTTTGTAAATTTTGACTGTTCCATTGAGTCCGGAACATCGAATTTGGTATCCTTACATATCTTGTTTGCATGCACGGGGTTCCGAATGAGTTCCGAATAGCCCGTCAGAGTTTTTAAGTTTCTGAAAACAAATGCTGAAATCTAGATTATTTATAGCAAAAAAATCGGCACTTTGTGAAAACTTTATAAACTCGTAACTCTCTCATTTCTGGGCCAAAAAGGCGATTTGAAGTGCGGAAGCTTTATTTTTTTGGTGGCTTTGTTGTAGGGTAATTGGAAGTTGTCGGGTGAGAACTGTTCGAGGTAATAATAGCATTAAACTAGACTATTTTTTTGTTTTTCAAGTTTTTGTTTTTGGCCTTCTTGATTTGGTCATATCTTGATCATTTTAGCTCGCTTTTGAGTGATTCGAAGTCCCACGTGTTTAAATTATCGAGGCTAGGTCATGGTGTGTTCAATAAGTGTTGGTCACCCTTCGATTCTAGTAAATTCTGAGCTTTACAAGCTCCATACTTTCTTTTTAAGTTGGTATTAGATCTCTAGGGTCATTGGTCACACTTGTACAGAGCTAGCACCTAGTAGAATTCTACCGATCGACGCGATGATGTCTGTGTTTTATCTTTAGGAGGCTATAGGGTGTCTTAAGGAAATTTCTCTACTTTTTATCATATCGTGCATCATGTCTATTTTTAGTTCCTTGGAAATTTAAACTATTCCATTGAGTCCAGAATATCGAATTTGGTATGATTGCATATCTCGTTTGCGTGTATAGGGTTCTGAACGAGTTCAAAACACCCCGTCGAAGTTTTAAGTTCCCGAAAAAATGTTGAAATCTGGTTTATTAAAAATCAGCACTTTTTGAAAATTTAGCTCATATCTCTCTCATTTCTTGGCCAAAAAGCCGATTCGAAGTTGGGAAGCTTCATTTTTTTGGTGGCTTTGCAGTAGACTAATTGAAAGTTGTCAGGTGCGCGTCGTTTGAGGTAAAAATAGCATTAAACCAAATTGTGTTGTCCTTTTCAAGTTTTTGTTTTGGCAGAATGACATGGGAGTCCCTTGTATTTAGCTTCATTTGTCACATGGACCCTTCTACTCACAACTTTGCCAACTGAACCCTCAAACCCACTGAAATACAACATTTTAAACCCTTTTGGCTTCGCGTGCACTTCAAACACAGAGTAAAAATAACATGTCATCATCCACATTAGATTTTTAATGACATGTCAATTTTTTTACTTTATTTTTAAAAAATTAATTTCTTCTTCTTTTACATTATGCTTCTGCTTCACTATCCCTATCCTTGACTACTTCCCTCCATTTTTTACACCAAAAACACCATTGCAATCTTTCAACCTTACCTGAAACATCACCTTAAAAAATATTATACACCATCGTTCTTCTCCAAATTTTCATCGTTCATAATTTTCTGTCATATTTTTTTTACCAACGTCTCTGTCCCCCACTTGAACCACCGTGAATCTGTTTCCTCCATTATTGTCGACGAACCACACTAAAGTATCTAAATATTCTCTAATATCGATGAACCACACTAAAATATCTTAATATGCTTTAACATCTTCATATAAATTTACACAATACACTTCACCTAATTTCTCAAGGACATACAACAATCACTCTTCACTCTCCAAAATCACCAGCTATTTATCACTTCACCACCTGAAAATTACCCCTCCCCGGCTCCCTCGTTTCCCCAATAGCTTCTCTCCGTATAATTTAATCTCACAAACACTGAACAATTACCTCTGAAAAGGATTTCTGAAAGTGAAAGAAATGGTAATTGGGTTGGGGGAAGAATGGGTGGGTAGACAGAGAGAAAATTGGGAGAAAAAAACAAAAAAGTGACAAACTTTATATTTATTTATTTATTTTGTCTTTTTATTCATTTTTTCTTTTTCTTATAATTGTTTTTAGTCTAAAATTTTATGTCTACGCTCCTTTAACTCATGAAATCACGTGTTTGTTCCAGCTCAGCTATTAAGTTGCCACATAGACTTGGTTAATGGTTTTAAAACATTGTATTTCAATGGGTTCGAGGGTTCAGTTGGCAAAGTCGTGAGTAGAAGGGTCCATGTGCCAAACGGAGTCAAGTACAGAGGTCTCCCAAGTCATTTCGCATTTTGTTTTTGGCCTTCTTAAATTGGTCATATCTTGCTCCTTTTAGCTCAGTTTTGAGTGATTCATAGTCTTACGTGTCGAAAATTATCAAGACTACATCGTGGAGTGTTCAAGGAGTGCTGGACACCTTTAAATTCTAGTAAATTCTGAGTTTTACCTACACCATACATTTTTTTAAAATTGGTATCAGAGCCCTAGGTTCACCGATCTCAATTGTACAGAGCTAGCACCTAGTAGAGTTCTACGGATCGACGCGATGACATCTGTGTTTTATCTTTAGAAGACTACAGGATGTCTTAAGGAAATTTATTTATTTTGTATCATATCATACATCATGTCTAATATTAGTTCTTTGGAAATTTCGACTGTTCCATTCAGTCCAAAATATCGAATTTGGTATGAGTGCAGATCTCGTTTCTATGCACAGGGCTCCGAACGAGTTCACAACACCCCATCGAAGTTTTTAAGTTATCGAAAAAATGCTGAAATCTAGTTTATTTATATAAAAAAAATAGCACCTTTTGAAAACTTTAAAAGCTCATATCTCTCTCATTTCTTGGCCAAAAAAGGTGAATCGAAGTGCGTAAACTTCATTTTTAGTGGCTTTGCTATAAAGTAATTGGAAGGTGTTGGGTGCACGTCGTTTGAGGTAAAAATAGCATTAAACCATATTGTTTTGTCCATTTTTGAGTTTTTGTTTTTTGTCTTCTTAAATTAGTCATATCTTGCTCATTTTAGCTCGATTTAGAGTGATTTGAAGTCTCGCGTATCGTAAAATTATCGAGACTACGTCGTGGAGAGTTCAAGGAGTGTTGGACACCTTTAAATTCTTGCAAATTCTGAATTTTATCTACTGCATACTTTCTTTTTAAGTTAGTATTAGAGTCCTAGGTTCACCGGTCTCAGTTGTACAAAGCTAGCACCTAGTAGAGTTCTACGGATTGACGCAATGACATTCGTATTTTATCTTTAGTAGACTATAGGGTGTCTTAAGGAAATCTCTTTATTTTGTATCATATCCTGCATCATGTCTATTATTACTTCTTTGAAAATTCGACTGTTTCATTGAATACAAAATATCATATTTGGTATGACTGCAGATCTCGATTCTGTGTACGGGGTTCCGAACGAGTTCGGAACACCCCTTCAGAGTTTTTAAGTTTTTGAAAAAGATGTTGAAATCTGGTTATTTATAGCAGAAAAATCAGCACTTTTTGAAAACTTTAAAAGCTTACATCTCTCTTATTTCTTGGCCAAAAAAGGCGATTCGAAGTGCGGAAGCTTCATTGTTTTGTGGCTTTGCTATAGAGTAATTGAAAGTTGTTGGGTGCACGTCATTCAAGGTAAAAATAGAATTAAACCAGATTGTTTTGCCCTTTTTCGAGTTTTTTGTTTTGCCTTCTTAATTTGGTCATATCTTGCTCATTTTAGCTCAGTTTTGAGTGATTCGAAGTCCCACGTGTTGGGAATTATCGAGGCTACGTCGTGGAGTGTTCAAGGAGTATTGGGCACCCTTGATTCTTGTAAATTCTAAGGTTTACCAATTGCATGCTTTCTTTTTAAGTTGGTTTCAGAGACCTAGGTTCATCGATCTCACTTGTACAAAACTAACACCTAGTAAAGTCCTACGGATAGACGCGATGACGTACATATTTTTATCTTTAGGAGGCTATAGGAAGTTCTAAGGAAATCTCTATTTTGTATTATATCGTGCATCATGTCAATTATCTTATCCAAGAAAATTTTGACTGCTCCATTGAGTTCGGATTATCGAATTTGGTATAGTTACATATCGCATTTGCGTGCACGAGATTTTGAACGAGTTCGGAACACCCAGTCGGAGTTTTTAAGTTTCTGAAAAAAATGCTGAAACCTGGTCTCTTTATAGCAGAAAAATCAGCACTTTTTCAAAACTTTTAAAGCTTATATCTCTCTTATTTCTTGGCCAAAAAAGGCGATTCGAAGTATGGAAGCTTTATTTTTATGGTGGCTTTTTTGTAGAGTAATTCAAAGTAATTGGGTGCACGTCGTTCGAGGTAAAAATAACATTAAAGCAGACTATTTTTCCCTTTTTCGAGCTTTTTATTTTGGCCTTCTTGATTTGGTTATATCTTGCTCATTTTCGTTTGATTTTGAGTGATTCGAAGATCTTCGTGTCGGAAATTATCAATGCTACGTCGTGGAGTGTTCAAGACGTGCTGGCAGCCTTCGATTCCTGTAAATTCCGAGTTTTACCTATTGCATGCTTTCTTTTTAAGTTGTTATTAGAGCCCTAGGTTCACCGGTCTCACTTGTATAGAACTAGCACCTAGTAGAGTCCTACGTATTTATGTGATGACGTCTGTGTTTTATCTTTAGGAGGCTATAGGGTATCTTAAATAAATTTCTCTATTTTGTATCATATCGTGCATCATATCTATTATAAGTTCCTTGGAAATTTTGACTGCTCTATTGAGTCTGGAATATCGAATTTGATATGGTTGAATATCTCATTTGTGTGCACAGAGTTATGAACGAGTTCGAAACACCCCATCGGCGTTTTTAAGTTTCTGAAAAAAAATGTTGAAATCTGGTTTATTTAGAGCAGAAAAATCAACACTTTTTGAAAACTTTAAAAGCTCGTATCACTCTTATTTGTTGGCCAAAGAAGGCGATTCGAAGTGGGGAAGCTTCATTATTTTGGTGGCTTTGCTGTAGAGTAGTTGAAAGTTGTCGGGTGCGCGTTGTTTGAGGTAGAAAAAAGGATTAAACTTGATTGTTTTACCTTTTTTTGAGTTTTTTTGTTTGACTTTCTTGAATTGGTCATATCTTGTTCATTTTAGCATGGTTTTGAGTGATTCGATGTCCCACGTGTCGGGATTATTAATGCTACATCATGGAGTGTTCAAGAAGTGTTGGACACCCTTCGATTCTTGTAAATTTTGAGTCTTACCTACTTCATACTTTCTTTTTAAGTTGGTATCAGAGTCATAGGTTCACCGGTCTCACTTATACAGAGCTAGCACCTAGTAGAGTTCTACAGATTGATGCGATAACGTCCGTGTTTTATCTTTAGGAGGCTATATGGTGTCTTAAGGAAATTTCTTTATTTTATATCATACCGTGCATCATGTCTATTATTAGATCTTTAGAAATTTCGTGTGTTACATTGAATCAAAAATATCAAATTTTGTATGAGTGCAGATCTCGTTTGCGTGTATGGGGTTTCGAATGAGTTCGAAACAGCCCGTAGAAGTTTTTAAGTTTCCAAAAAAAATGCTAAAATCTGGTTTATTTATACCAGTAAAATCAGCACATTTTGAAAACTTTAAAAGTGATTCGAATTGCAGAAGCTTCTCCTTTTAATGGTTTGCTGTAGAGTAATAGAAAAATTTTGGGTGCACATTGTTCGAGGTAAAATTAGCAATAAACCAAATTATTTTGCCCTTTATCGAGTTTTTTTTTTTACCTTCTTGATTTGGTCATATCTTACCTATTTTAGCTCGATTTTGAGTGATTCTAAGTCCCACGTATCAGGAATTATCAAGGCTATGTCGTGGAGCGTTCAAGGACTGTTGGGCACCCTTTGATTCTTGTAAATTCTATGTTTTACATGCCGCAAACTTTCTTTTTAAGTTGGTATTAGTACCCTAGGTTCACAATTAAAACCTAGTAGTGTCCTACGGATAGACGCGATTACTTTCGTGTTTTATCTTTAGGAGGCTATAGGGAGTCTTAAGGAAATTTTTCTATTTTGTATCATATCATACATCATGTCTATTATCAGTTCCTTGGAAATTTCGACTGCTCCATTGAGTTCGAAATATTGAATTTGGTATTGTTGCATATCTCGTTTGCATGCACGGAGTTTCTAATGTGTTCGAAACACCCCGTTGGAGTTTTTAAGTTTCTGAAAAAAATGTTGAAACTTGGTTTATTTATAGCAGAAAAATCAGCACTCTTTGAAAACTTTAAAAGCTCATATCTTTCTTATTTCTTGGCCAAAAATGCGATTCGAAGTATGGAACCTTCATTTTTTTGGTGGCTTTGTTGTAGAGTAATTGAAATTATCATATGCACGTCGTCCGAGGTAAAAATAGCAGATTGTTTTGCCCTTTTTTGAGTTTTGTTTTTGGACTTTTTGATTTGATCATATCTTGCTCATTTAGGTTTGGTTTTGAGTGATTCAAAGTTCTTCGTGTCAGAAATTATTGATGCTACGTCGTGGAGTCTTCAAGATGTGCTAGACAACCTTCAATTCTTGTAAATTCTGAGTTTTACCTACTGCATGCTTTCTTTTTAAGTTGTTATTAGAGCCCTAGGTTCACCGGTCTCACATGTACAGAACTAGCACCTAGTAGAGTCCTACGTATTTATGTGATGACATCCGTGTTTTATCTTTAGGAGGCTATAGGATATCTTAAATAAATTTCTCTATTTTGTATCATATCATGCATCATGTCTATTATAAGTTCCTTGAAAATTTCGACTGCTCGATTGAGTCTGGAATATCGAATTTGGTATGGCTGCATATCTCGTTTGTGTGCACGGAGTTTCGAACGAGTTTGGAACGCCTCATTGGAGTTTTTATGTTTCAAAAAAAAATGTTGAAATCTGGTTTATTTATATAAAAAAAATTAGCACTTTTTGAAAATGTTAAAAGCTCATATCTCTCTCATTTCTTGGCCAAAAAATGTTATTCAAAGTGCGGAAGCTTCATCTTTTTGGTGGCTTTGTTGTAGAGTAATTGGAAGATGTAGGTTGCACGTCATTCGAGGTAAAAATAGCATTAAATCAGACTATTTTCCCTTTTTTGAATTTTTGTTTTTGGCTTTTCTTGATTTGGTCATATCTTGCTCATTTTAGCTCAGTTTTTAGTGATTCAATGTCCCACGTGTTGGGAATTATCGAAGCTACGTAGTGGAGTGTTCACGGAGTGTTGGACACCCTTTGATCCTGGTAAATTCTAGGTTTATCTACTGCATGCTTTCTTTCTAAGTTGATATCAGATCCCTATGTTCACCAGTCTCACTTGTACAAAGCTAGCACCTAGTAGAGTTCTACGGATAGACGCGATGACGTCCATGTTTTATCTTTAGGAGGCTATAGGATTTCTTAAGGAAATTTAACTATTTTGTAGCATATGGTGTATCATGTCTATTATTAGTTCCATGGAAATTTCGATTGTTCAATTGAGTCCAGAATATCAAATTTGATATGGTTGCATATCTCATATGCGTGTACGGGATTCTGAACAAGTTCGGAACACCTCGTCAGAGTTTTTTTAAGTTTTTGAAAGAAATTCTGAAATCTGGTTTATTTATAGCAGAAAAATTTGCAATTTTTGAAAACTTTAAAAGGTCATATCTCTCTCATTCTTGGCCAAAAAAGCAATTTGATGTAGAGTAACTGGAAATAGTTGGGTGCACGTTGTTTGAGGTAAAATAAGCATTAAACGAGATTGTTTTGCCCTTTATCAAGGTTTATTTTTGGCCTTCAAGGAGTGTTGGGCACCTTTCAATTCCTATAAATTCTGAGTTTTACCTGCTGCATGCTTTCTTTTTAAGTTGGTATCAGATCTTTAGGTTCACCGATTTAACTTGTATAGAGCTAGCACCCAGTAGAGTCCTACGAATAGACGCGATGACATCAGTGCTTTATCTTTAGGAAGCTATAGGGTGTCTTATGAAAATTTCTTTATTTTGTTTCATATCGTGCATCATGTCTATTATCAGTTCCTTGGAAATTTGGACTGCTCCATCGAGTCTGGAATATCAAAATTTGGTATGGTTGCATATCTCGTTTGCGTGAACGGGTTTTCCATTGAGTTCAAAAAACCCGTCAAAATTTTTATGTTTTCGAAAAAAATGTTGAAATCAGGCTTATTTATAGCAGAAAAATAAGCACAGTTTGAAAATTTTAAAAGCTGATATCTCTCTTATTTTTTTGCCACAAAAGACGATTCAAAATGTGAAAGCTTCATTTTTTTGGTGGCTTTGCTGTAGAGTAATTAGAATTTGTTTGGTGCGCGTTGTTCAAGTTAAATATAGCATCAAACCAGATTGTTTTGCCCTTTTTTGAGTTTTTATTTTTGGTCTTTTTGATTTGGTCATATCTTGCTCATTTTAGCTCGATTTTGAGTGATTCGAAGTCCCTCGTGTTGGAAATTATCAAGGCTATGATGTAGAATGTTAAATGAGTCTTGGGCACCTTCAATTCTTGTAAATTTTGAGTTTTACCTGCTTCATGCTTTCTTTTTAAGTTGGTATCAGAGCCCTAAGTTCACTATTCTCACTTGTACAGGACTGACACTTAGTAGAGTCCTATAGATAGACTCGATGAAGTCCATGTCTTATTTTTAGGAGGTTATAGGGTGTCTTAAGAAAATTTCTCTATTTTGTATTATATCGTGCATCATGTCTATTATCAATTCCTTGAAATCTCTCTTATTTCATTCTTTTCGCAGGATGGATTGTACGCGCGGCGGTGTGGCACATGGTAGGGGTCGACCCCCTATGCCGGCTCGGGCACAAGCACCAGTACCAGCCCAGGAGATTTAGATGTTTTGAATTAGTGTTTATTGGTTAAAGTGTGGTTTTTTTTGCATGTTGGGTTTGGCTGCATTTTGTCCCCCGAATTGTGTTCCATTTTGGAACACACGTTCGAGGTATTAATTTGGGTCTTTTGGTGGATCAGATCTAAAAAGTTTGGTGCGGGTTCCACAATTCCCGTTTCGACTCCAAATTGACTAGTCTCCGTTTATTGTGATTTTGGTGTCTAAACGACTGTACAAAAGTTGTGATCCTATAGTTGATAGCACGATAGCGTTCAAAGGCCGTTTGGAAAGAAAAAGCTTCGGCAAAGTGATTTGAAGCGCGCGCGGTCGGCCTAAATATAGGCTACGACTTCCTTTCTAGTAGATTGAACTTAATTGCGAAAAACATGTGGATTGGAGTGTGAATTGGAGATGGGTACCAGTTTCTTACTTTACTTTGATTAGATACCTCATGTTAGGATCGATTGGCCATATTTCGGGCGTAGTACCAAATTAGCCAGGTTAGTAGAATTGCATGCTTATGTGATAAATGTTATTGTATGTTTGTATGATATGTGTTGTATGCCTTGTTCATCGTCAACTGTAATCATGATATCCTTGGTCTAGGTTAGGCTAGCGTTGCTTAGACTTATGACCCGTGTAGGCTGGATAGCCTTGACTTTCTACCGACGTCGTTCGGATGACTTAGTTTCCTGTAGACTAGAGTAGCAGACTTGAGTCTGATAGTTTGAGCCTTAGATTAGGCATTATCGCTGCTTGTTGCACTTCTGTATCTTTTCCCTCTAATTTTGCGGTTCTGACGTGTTCTCAAAGGTTCGATGCATCGCTAAAGACGTGTGATTAAGATAGTATAAGCTTGGAGCCTTTTCTGTGATTTCTTGGAGTGGACGGCGTTCCACGGTGACTGTTGCTGGATTGGATCCTATTGGAGATACCTTCACCCTTGGGGTGGTTCTTTCGAGCTGGGCTGGGAGTGTATTGATGGCTGGGTGGACTCGGTGATTTCGACGATCGCCCTCGGGCCTCTCTTTCTAGCCGGGCTGGGAGTGTGGTGTTGGTTGGGTGTCCCTGAGTCGCTTTTTCTAGCTGGGCTGGGAGCTGATTGCATGGTAGGACGACTCGCGATATTAACCTCACCCCCGGGTCCTTCTTTCTAGCTAGGCTGGGAGTGGACTGTCTGGTTGGGTGCCCCCCGGGATCACTCTTTCTAGCTGGGCTGGGAGTGTATGCTGGTTGGGTGGAGTCTGATGGATTATCTTGGTTACCTTAGGCTAGGAGCCCAATTTTCTTCTTTCTTAGTAGACTTAGCTATTTTGTGTACCGGTTGGGCTTATAGGGGTTCGTTCAGGTTTTATTTAACTTTGCACACGAGTGTACCTTTTGGGCTTATGGGGTCCAATTATGTTTAGTTTAGTTGTACTTAGTTTATTTCTGGTATACTCGTGTGTTTGATTTCCATATCCACTTTGACCTCTTTGTGTCTAGATTCTATCCTTTCTTATTATTTTTATCCTTTTTGCTCAGTCGGCATTTGATGCCTACTAAGTACCTATTGTTTTGGTATTCATGCTACACTCTGCATCTATTTCGTGATGCAGGTCCTAGTACCAGTTACCAGCGGTGATTAGTTCCTACCCTCTTTTGCAACTATGGTTCGGAGACGAGGGTGAGAACTTGACGTTTTGGGTTTATCTTGTCTCCTTCTTTTGTTTTAGCTAGTCTTGTTGCTTTTTGAGACACACATTGATGTGGTCCACTTTTGGGACATGTACTCCTTATTACACAACTCTGTACTAGTGACTTTCGGGTTTTGGAAGAGATTTCTGTATATATTTATTTTGGTTTGCTTCTACCTTGTTGTCCTTTGTTTAGATTGTTGTTTTCGCTAGTTTCTACCCTTGCGCTCATTACTTGATGTTCTGCGTTACGGGTTGAATTACCTACTGGTGGGGTATAGTAGGTGTCATGGAAGGTGGGAAAGTCTCTTGTCTTGGCCTAGGCCTACTTGTGTCAACACCCATAAAGTGTTGAATATCGTCGAAGAAGAAGTAGAAGTGTCATTTATTGGAGATCCTTAAGCACAAGTGATGATTATTACGTAATCATCGACACAACTTCCAGTACAAGTGTCTACGATCGTGTAATAATATAGTAACCCAACTAAGGGTTTGGGTCATGTCCTAATGAAGTGGGCGTGAAAATTAATGGTTAAGTGCAAATATGCTAAAGCTAATCGTAGCTAAATATTTTTATGAGTGAATACATAGCAAATTAAAGGGGGACACAAGAGTGTCAATTACCAATGGGAGTTTTGTCACGATTATAGCAAAAATAGCATAAATAACAAAGAGATCTATGAATGAGAGGGGATTCTTGGGATGTGACCGCAATATATATTGATTTAATTCATTGGGTACATGCTTTCGGTAGGAAATTTGCAAGATAATAGTGACTAGGCTAAACTTTAGATGGAAATAAGTTCCCTCTCGGGCAACCTACCCCGTTTCAAATGGATTCCTCTCGGACACCCATTTGCCACATGAAGACCAGCCTACGCCTTACCCCACTCACTCTCTCGAGCTGAGTGTTAGGTTATAGGACTAGGGTTCACCCTCTCGGGATGAAACCTATGTCGACCCACTCCTTAGGCCATCAGTCTAGCGGTTTTGGTTTTGGGACCTCCCTCTCGGGCAAGCTGAAAACACTTGGGTGGCTTTGTATTTGCAAGTACAAACCTATTAAATTTAACCACAACCACTAGGTGAAATCACCATTAAAATATATCTAACCTATCAGCAAGCAAAACCTAATAATAATCTCAACACATATTTGTTAAATCACACCCCAAGAATGGGGTTTTTTAGCCACACATCAAGAAATAGAAAATTATACCTTCAATGATGTTGAAATCAAATGGGTATGAAAATTTAAGTCTCAATTTAAGCAAAGAGTGAAGAATCCAAAAGACCCGCTTTCAAATTGAAAGAGATGAAACTCTCTTCTTCTTTGAGCTTCCAAAACCCTCTCCAAAACTTAGAGAGTATCCCAAAACTCTCTCTCTACTTTACAATCTAAAAACTAGGTAAAATGATGTAATAATCGCCGCAATATTAAAAACTAAACTAGTATTTATAGTTTTTAGAAAATGTGCTCTGAAGGCTCTTTCGGTGACGTTAGTGAGAATCGCCGATACATTCGACGATCCGCCCTTTGGTCCACTTTGTCGCCTTTCGTCGGTTTCCTTCAACATCTTTGTGTCCTGGGTAATTGGGTGATGTAGTACTGTTGCGCGGAGTCGTTCGGCGATACGCCGACTGCTCTTTTTCATCGCCGATTTTCTCTTTTACTTCAGGGGCTCAGCACACTGGAACAAAAGGAGAATATGCGATCTGTTGGCGATCCACCGAATGTGTTCAGCGATTCGCAGACCTTTGTTTCTTTGTTCTTTCGGCTTCTTTTTGCTCCTTTTCTCTAAGTAGTGTCCATGCTTTTCTTCAAACTTCAAATACCTGAAACTTAAAGGTTCTCATCAGATATCAGGATAAAACATGCATTTGAGGGCACTAATTTCATCAAAATATAGCCCTAAATGAGTCCAAGTTGTGGACTCATCAACACCCCCAATTTAAAATTTTATTAATCCTCAAGTAAAACTCAAGTTCAGCAGTTCAAAAAGGATGTCTCAAATAGTGTTACACAAGACAAAATCATGAACATATACAACAAGACTCACATTACTCATGCAAAGATCAATTGTGTACTCAAAGATTCAAGTTGTGACACACCATTACCAAAGATTTTCGTGCTCGTAATACTTGCTACTTGTGCAAGTTCAAGCTCAACAAAAAATATCTAAATGCCCTCGCATAAAGAATGATTCCATATTCACACATAGAGGTTAATCAATTCAAGATCAGGAATCAGATGCAACGCTCACACTCAAAAAGAGGAACACAATACATGTTTTCACCCATAGGTTTGCCCTTATTTTCCAATCGACTTTCGGTTTGGCTTACTTAAGATCAAAATGGTCTTTTCAAGGCTTGTAATGGGGCTGAGTGTAAAGGTATGGTCATTTAGGCTCAGTGACTTCTTCATCCTCGAGCGATGTGGTGTTCTCAAAAACGTCATTTTCCTTTCCCTTATTACTTTTTCTTCTAGTGCTTCTAAGTCATCCTTTTATTCACTCTCCATGTATTGCTTACAAACCCAATTCCTTTTGCACTTTTTATTCCACAACCCCTTTTTCTCTTTTTTTTTTTTATGGAGGGTTTCCATTTTGTTTTGCAATACCATGGGTTAGAAAGACTTTTTCTTGCACTTCTTGACTTCTCCTTTTCGTTTTCACCACACCCCCAACTTAGGATTTTGGCCTAAGTTGGCTATTCACTAAACCACAAATCAAAAGGATTATAGGTAGTGGATCAAGTAAGGTCTAGGATTCATCAAGTTTCTTCCAAAGAAAGATAAGGCTCAAGGGGTGTTCAAAAGAGTTTCACAGGCTCACGGGTAGGTCACAAAAGAGGTATATGTCAAATTTGGCCCACACTCTTTAAAGTTACCTAAGATCATCTCAAGAGCACACCTTTCTAAATCAATCAGACTAAGGGGGCAAATTCTAGGTTTATTCATGCATGGTTCAAAGTAAGCTAATCACACAAGGCATCGACACTTAAGTCAAACAAGACTACATACTTTCGCTAATGTGCAACGGTCATTACAAGAGAATCAATTCGATAAATGGCTAATCACAACAAGATGCAAATAGTTCACATATTGTCTATGCAACTTCATTTGGTCTCGTCGTAGCCGCACGTTCATGTTTGTTCAATTAAGAGCACCATTCAAGTCATCAGTATTGATTGAAACCGAGACTTGAATTTGTACAAAAATAGCCACTTTCTTTTCGGAGGGCGGATCAAAATCATTTTTGTAAGGGAGCCATGAGCTCAAACATCCACAAAAACAGATAAAATACAATTTTAAAGTAGAACAACCCAAATATATACACAAAACATAACTATCAACACAAAAGGTGTGGGCCTCACCCCACCACAATAAAAAAGGTTTGTCCTCAAATGCAAATAAAAGTGTCTAAAAGTAAAAGTAAATGAGACCTAGACAGAGGTAAAAAGAAGTCATGTCTATGCAGTTTCTCTATCTGTCGGGGTCTGAATATGAGTATCAATGCCCGGTGCATCTATCTGGTCATGGGTCTCACTACCTGGAGTATCCTCAGACAAACTAACAACGCCAAATCCACTAAGAGCTGCTATGGACGTTTCAGTCAGCACTGTCTGATTTGCCAACTGCACAACCACGTCCACAAGATTCGGCAAGTCTCTGAATATGTTGTCCTTTTGGCTCTCGCTCACTACCTCATCGCACACTACTATCCGCTCCTCGTTGGTCTCTGTCTCTGACTCTACATGCCCTGCATCATCCCTCTGCACATCAACGATAATAGCCAGAGGAATCCCCGAGGTCTCAGGAGCATCCTTGTCATCTGCTCCCTACATCAGTGTGGTGAAATCGGTAGCCTTCAAATAGGCTACGTCCTTATTCAACTCTGTTATTTCGGCTTCTAATGTTGAAACGTCGGGTGTCTCCCCCTGTCTGCTCTCACAAGCAGTGACTCTAGCAGTCAGATCATCAACAGTGGTCCTGAGGGGGGTCAGTGCAGTCAAGGTGGCACTGTCAATCATCCCTAGGATGGATCACTCTAATCGCGTCCCCCTCACATCTGCTGAATAGGCCAGCTGCCCCATCTTCAGGATCATGGCATGAGTGATCCTGGTAGGCAGGGAGGAAGATAAGGCACCTGGATTATGTTAAGAAGAAGAAGGAGCGGGTATACCTCTGCGAAGCCGGAGTGGACGAAAGTGCCTCTGCTGGTAATGAGTCAACATTGACCTCTGGAGAAGTATCTGCTAGAGCTGCTTTCGTCATGTCAACCTCCTCTCATGTGAACTCGGCCTCTATACGCCGGATATCGGTGGAGGAAGATGGGGTGACCTCTATATCGCTAGCAGGATCTTGGGGTACTCCGGCATGCCGGCATAACTCGGTGATCAGAACAGGAAAAGGCAGAGACGTTTGCATCTCTTTGGCTCTCATAGCCATCTCTTGTGAAACCAGCAGTCCCAAGTCGATCCGCCTCCTAGCCATGATAGACCCAAGGCAAGCCGCCTTAGGATGACGCAAAATGGCTTCATTCTAGGATGGCATGATAGTGTTGTTGATGAAACCAAACCAGTATCGGGAGGCAATGTTCATGTCCCTCTTCTCAATCGGAGCTCCTGCATCCATCCACCTCGGGGTGGTGTTAGAGATCATTATAGCTAGCCAACCCTTCAAATTATCCAGGGATGGAACAATAGGAAAACCCTGGTAGGGCAGTACCAAGTGCAACGGTCGACCCAATACAACATTAATATGATCGCTGTGACACTCTACCTCTTTGCCTCTAACCATAACTGACTTCACCGGTCGGAACTCACTAGCCTTCTTCTTATTCTTTGGGACCAACTCTCCATAGGCTAGGTAGAATTCCCGGACCCAGGAAGGAATGTAATGGCCTCATGGCCTAGTGAACTGTTCCAGCTCATTATATCTGAGTGTGTCAAGCACCTCAGCGTTCTTGACTTCCACACCCTCCACAGATAGTAACTTTTCTTCTAGAATGGTTCGTAAATGTCACGACCCAAGCCTAGGGCCTAGACGTGACATGGCGAATGAGGAACCCAAAGGAACCCCAAACAAGCCTCTCAAACTTGTCATCACACTTCATCGGTCGCGGAAGTACAATCAACATTAATTAACGGGAAATAGGGACTAAGGGCAA
>JAJOOR010028133.1:0-19039 GCA_036250505.1 Solanum acaule | reverse complement strand
ATATATGTAAATAAGTGTTGCCAATTATATCATACTGTAACAACACTTATAAAATGTAGCCTATACCATTTTAGGCAACACTTTACAAGTGTTGTCAATATTATTGAGGCCAAAAGTTAAAAACTTGGGCTACGCTTTTAAAGCGTTCCCAAAAGTATTTTAGGCAACACTTTATAAGCGTTGTCCAGATTTAGTGTGGCCGTAGACCTAAAATGGTGTAGTGCTTCATGAGTGTGACACTCACCTCTACATCTTTTCCTATCTATAGTCAGGAGATTGCTGCTCATAAACCACTATCTATCCATCTAGCCCATAATATCGAAGACTCAAGAAAAACATTGAATGAGGTAATTAACATTGAATAATCATAAGGAAGTCAAGTAGTCCATGACAGACTAGCCGACGCTTCTGTCTTTCCACGAATCGAAAAATGTAACGGTATCTAAGAGAACTAGAGGCTTGTTATTATAAAATACACATAAATATTAAGGTTTATTTTTCAAATAAAAATAGCCCTCTTTGGAGGTGTGGTGTAACAAATCAGGATCTTTACTCAATTAATCAATTGAATTCATGGTTTACTTTTTATAATTGGTATACATGCATTATATACTAATTATACATAATTATACACATATTATATATTTATCGACTATTTTTAATTTATGCGATCGAGTGAATGGATTCCACTATTTAATTTCTAGTTTGCTTTATTTATTTGCATATAATTTATTGTAATTCTCTCTTCAATGGAGTGATACTGTCAAAACTTCTCCAATGAAGCAACTTTACTATAATTAAATTGACTTGTTGGTAATTGACTAGGTGAAAAAAATGCATAGGCTAAACACAGAGCAAATTTCAGAAACTCTCGCTATGTATGATAATTATCTAAATTATAACTATATTTGGTAATTAGGCCTCAAACTATAGCTATTTATGAAACTATCATTTGAAAGTATTTACTGGACCTATTTTAGATAACAAAAAAATTAGCAGCCCAATTAACTTGATCCACTTTGTGGCATTGTGCCCTATCTCACCAGAAAGTCTTGCAAATGAGACCATATCAATTGTTCTGTAGGATGTAATCTGTTTTTATAAAAAAGGATTTATGTTATAGGAAAAAAAACTCGCAAATAGCACTATTTACGTACATATTTGCGAAAAATAATGAGATTTTACTTAATTATGAAATATAATAGCATTTTAATTTCAAAATGTAGCGGAATATACTGTATTCACATGTATAATAATAGTGAAACACAATATATTCGTCCATATAATTAGTGTATTCCCTTGTATACAATCTTGTATGATTGTATCTGCATGGGATAATAAGTGTATTCGCGCATATCTACTATAAAACCCCAAACTATCACTATATTATGTAATTTTTTAAATTACCACTATAAAGAATAATTAGAAGGCTGAGTTTGTTAAGCCACATAATTTTCCCTAAGTATACTGGTAAAAGTGATTTTGCACTAGCATAAGTTCAATATGTCATAGATGTTATATCATTTTATTAAGTTATCAAATAATACTTACCATATAATGTTGTTTAATTTGTGATTTATCTTATAAATGAACTATAATTTCTTTTTACGTACATCAAAATACGTTGATCTTAAAATCTTATCATACCATTTCTATTTCCTAATGGACTTCAACCATGTGTAGGGTTTTACTAGTTATAATAGGTTAAAATATAGATTACTTATTACTATCTCTATCTCATTTTATATGAAATAGTTTAATTTGACAAGAAATTCAAAAAAAAAAAATAGTAACTTTTTTATTATGAGCTAGAATCCTCACATTGTTATTGTTGTTGATGTGAAAGTATGATAATTACATGACTTCTAAGATTCCAATAATTGACATTAACATAGAAATTGTTCTTGGAAAGGAAACCACATCACATGCAAAATAAAAATACTAATTAATACATTCCCCAAATTAATGTACCAAATTAAAGAAACAAAAACAAAAAAACTGAAAAAGGAATTTCTGATATGTTCCTAGAAGTTGCTGCATGCAAAAAAATAAAATGTGTTGGGAACAACTTGTTCTGAATTGTAAACATCTTACATTTGAATTTGTAGAAAAATACCCAAGACCTTTGTTCAACAAAAGTCACCAATAATGGCCCTCTATTGGATTCTAGTAATTAATTTCTAATGTCAAGTTGTTGTATATGCAATATCTTGGTCTTTCAATTTTGTACTACACAATGTTTGTATTTTCATGTTTGGGTTTTTATGTAATGACCTGGTCAGTCATTTTTAGAAAGTTTCATAAATTTATTGCTTTGTCCCTTCCGTTATCGATTCCGAGTCGTTTATGATTGAGTTTGAAAAGTTGGTTTTGAACTATGAGTTAAAAGTTGAGAATTTGGTAAGTTTTGAGTTTTAAAGGCTAAGTCGTTAAGAAAGTGATTTTCAGCGTGTTTTGGAGTTTCGAGTGTCAAAATGGAATTCCGTTGATTCCATCAGTCCTGAAGTGTGAAATTTCACCCGAGAGAGTTTCCGTTTCGGATTCCAATTTTTTTTGAGGATTTGAGGTCTGAAGTTGTGAAATTGTGGGAATTTAGTCTTTAGGTTGACTTTGGTCAACATTCGGGGTTCCAATGCTCAGATCAAGATTCTGAGAGTTCTGTTGGATCCAGGGAATGATTTTAGGCCTATTTGGTTGATTTTTGAGAGGTACCGGCTTGCTTTTGCCTTTTTAAGTGTGAGTTAAGTTTCTTGTGGTTTTCGCAGATGTCCGGTTAAGAAAACCTCGATTTCGTACTTTGACGGTTTCATTGAGTCCGGAACATCGAGTTTAATTGAGCGATTTGCTTAAGCGAAGGCCTAATCGCAGAAGCGAGGCTCGCATTTTTAGTGTGATTCGCTTATGCATAAGCAATACCTGAGAGGGATTTTGCTGTAAATTTTGGGGTTTATGTCCAATTTCACCCTTTTTGAACTTGGGGAACCCTTTGTAGCGAATTCTAAAAGGATTTCTGTGCTAGACCAGTTGGGCAAGTGTTCTTGATCCTAAACCTTCATTTTCTATTGATTAATTATGAGTTTTAACATCAAAATATGAGGTTTTGATTGGTAAATGATGAGGTTTTTCAAGAACCCAAGTTCTTAACTGAAATGAAGTTTGTGAACTAATTTCAAGTCATATTTAGAAATGATTTTCCCTAATGAGTTCTAAAGCCTTGAGTAATGTTTTCAAGTATTAAATTTCAGATTCAAACCTTATTTTTGGAATTGAGTATTGTGTTGATTGACTTACCTTTCAAGGGAATTAGTGTTTCCGGAAAGTGATTGTGAATACCTGATTGTTTATAGATTGTGTGGCTTTGGAAGTGATTCTAAAGGGAAATACTCAACTATTGGAGTGAATGTTAATTGATTTAAGGTAAGTGACTTCTTAAACCTTGCATTCTAGTTGAATTCGTATGATTCCTTCATTGATTGTGTGTTGGGAGTAATGGGGATGAGGTGAAAGGTTTAAATTGTCCACTTGTTATATCTAAATGAATAAAAATGGGTTGAAATGAAGAAAAAAAAACTATGTGATGAACATAATGATGTGAATTGCCTTATTGTGACCCTTGTTGATGTATTGATGGAATGCTTAAAAGCATGACTGTAGATTTGAATTGTATGAATTTTTATCTCTTATGTGTGGTGTGATATTGCTTGTGTGCATTGGCTGTGAACACTGTGATGAGACATGTGATGATGCTATAAAGCCGATCGAAAATGGTTCCGGCTAGTGATGTAATATAAAGCCGATGAGAAATGGTTTCGACTAGTGATATGATATAAAGCCGATAAAAAATGGTTCCGGCTAGTGATGTGATAAAAAGCTAATGGGAAATGGTTCCGACTAGTGATATGTTATAAAGCCAATGAGAAATGGTTCCGACTAGTGATATTGTGTCGATGGGAAATGGTTCTAGCAAGAGATTGATCATTGTGACTTGATGTATTTGATGCTTATGCGTGACTTGTTGATTGTGATTGATGTACTTGTTATGTGTAACTGAACTACTTGTCATTGCAATTGACTTATTCAATTTGTTGATTGTTGAATTGTGAAGATTGAACTGTGAATATTGGGTCTGTGAGCTGTGCATTGTAGAATTGCTAGGTTGGGTTGATTTCTGTGCAGGTTCTAGTTTGAGGAGGTTCGGTTGGAGTGTAAGAGGTATTCGATTTCTAGCTAGTTGCTTTGTTTAGTAGGTTGCTTGATGGGTACTGTGTTGTTGGTACTCAACCCTTGCTTCTACACTTGTGTAAGTTCTGAGCGCGGACCCATATGATCTTCTTCTTCTCTTGACAGTTGAGGTTCGTGAAGGATTTGAGAGGTAGCTGTTTGTCATCCCGGCGGACCCTTTTTCCCTATTTCTTTTAAGCTTTGTTCTACTTGAGAAACAAAGACTGAGACTCGTATTTATCTTTGAATTCTGTATTTTCATTAGTGTCTTGTACACGTGACAACCATGTTTTGAGGAGTTGTTAAGAATGAATAAGTTTTTCGCCTTTGTCTTGTTCTTGCTTTACTGCTTTCCACATTTTCTTTCTTCTCATTAGATTGAAACTGACTTGTCTTGATGGGAATAGACAAGTAACATCATGTCCATTTTTTTATTGTGATATTTTATATCCTAAATCCAAAGTTGATCATGTGATGAAAACAATATTTGAGGTGGAAGAATTCAAATTTGTCTAGAAACTTCATCCACAACTTTTTATTCATAACTTTATTTTTTTTTAAAATAGATTAGATTTACATCAACTTTAATATATGGTACAACATATTAAGATGGCTTAAGTCATCTGAGGCCCCTTAAAGTTATCCGCATAATTCACTTAGACACCTCAACTAAGACTTGTACCTATTGAACACCTCTAGCATTCTGAATTTGATCCATTTGAACATTTTTTGCCTAGGTGGCACATTGTTTGTGATGCACACCCTTTAGGCGCGTGAAAGGTTTTAAATTGGGCGTTTTTTTTGGAAAAAAAAAATTATTTCTTCTTCATCGTCTTTGGCATCCCTTCCTCCATCACACCGCCAATTTGCCGCTGCCGCTACACATCCTTTTTCTTCCTCTTATTTTCTCCGGATACTTAAGTTATTTTACCTCCATTGTTGTTATATTTTTGGCCCCATTGTCATCCATATTAGGATTAGCTGCACCACCATTGAAACCACCATTCCACCATTATCACCGTCATTTTCATCATGTTTAATTTGTAAAGGGCTTTAAGTTTGGAGTTTGTCTCTTTGTTGTTAATTTAGTAATTTGGTGTTAAATTGATGTCCAATTGTTTGAATTTATTGGAGGATTTTTCTATTTATTATTTGCTTTGCTCAAATTTTTATTGAAGTTTTTTTATTTGTCCTGAATGTGTTGTTTTGACTTAAATTGATGTATATTGGCAGAATGTAAGGATGTTCTTCATCCAAAAAGTTAATCGGTTATGAAACACAAAAAAAATTGAAATAACTCCATTTTTTCCGACAATGGCAACTGGAACTTATTAATTTTTCGGCGAGATTTTTTCCCCCATCTTTCTCTACCTAAAACAAGACGAAGAAGAAAGTTATAATTGAAAAATAGGCTGATGGAAAGGAAGATTTGTCGTGTTGGAGATGGCACTGTACAGGGAGAGGGATGGTCGCCATTAACGGGGTGGTATTGTAGAGGGAAATGTGAGCTTTGGGCTTCAGTGGATAGCAGGGGAAGTGGGGTGGTTTAAGTTTAAGTTTTTTTCGTTTTTTTTACTTTAAAATAGTTTCCTTTTTCTTTACTTTATAATATAATGTTTAAATAATTTTTTGGATTAAAAAATTACACATGTCAGTATATAATTAGTCAAATTGACATGTCAGCGCGAATGTATTTCACACACTTTCTACTTTTAGCTTATTCTAAAAAAATGTTCAAATGGTTAAATTCAGAATGGTAGAGGTGTTCAATAGGTACAAGCCTTAGTTGAGGTGTCTAAGTGAATTATGCGGACAACTTTAAGGGGCCACAGATGACTTAAGCCTATTAAGATATAGATGCAAGCGGATGGTGTCATGGTGATGGCTTTACTCACAAAGGGCAAACTGATGAAGGCGAGTTAAGGTAAGAGATTAACATGCATTTTAGCAAGCTACCAAAAATAAATCTAAAACTATCAAAATGATATTAAAAAATAAATAGTATATACCATAGAGTAAAATTTATATGATACACACATTTTTTAGGTTAAATAATAGAGCAACTTAAAAGAGAAATTTATGCAAATAGGCTATTTTAGAATAGTAATTTAACTTCTTATATTGTCTCTGAGGTACAAGTTAAAGTCAATTTCCGATGGATCGCCAAAAAACTTGCCTTGCCGAAACTCATGATAGATAATCATGAGTATACAATAAAAATATCATGGATGATCACCAATTCATATTTTTAAACAATTTTTTTCAAGCTCAATTAATTTAGACGTGTGTACTGATAATTGCAATTTATCGTAAAGAGAAAACGAGAATAGAGAAGGAGTCGAAGGTATTATTCTACAAATTCTTTAATGATCAAAAGTTAGAGACCAACCCTAAAAGTCAAATCCATGAGGGTTATTGAATCAAAACAATCGATCCAATAACATGAATGGTTACAATACGTTTCATGAACGTGGATGGTGACACGAACATTGTCTATTACTATCCTCCAATATATTAGAAGGCCAATCTTGTTGACTTTTGTTGAATAAAGGTATTGGTAGTTTTTCCATATTCAGACGTAGATGTTTACAAGTCACGAAAAAAATGTTATAACACATTTGTATGCAGCAACTTTTAGGAACATATTACAACTAATAATTAGAAATTTCTTAAACCTCATGTGTCTTCTAGCTCATATCATATTTTTTGTTTCTTTTTATGCAAATGTATTTGTATTTGATTTTGCATGTGATGTGGTTTCCTTTACAAGATATTAATTACTATGTTAAAGTCAATTATCTGAGTATTTGAAGTCAAGCAATCATCACAATTTTACATTATTGAATGAAGCTTTATTATTAATAATAATAATTACTCCATAAAGTCTCTAATTGTAACGTACAATCACATTATTCGATTCTCACTAGGTTTTCTATGTCATGGATATCGATCATAATTCATAAATGAGTCAAAAACAAACTTCACTACCACCAAGATTCACAAGCTTGTAACAAACACTACAACAAAAGAGATATTTAGTGGCAATAAACTTTTCTTTTAGTATTGTCGTAAAAATATTTTGTGACAATTGAGTTAATATCATTACATCTAAAATCACTAAAGTCTTTAGCTATATTTTATATTTAGTGTTGATTATAAATATCGAATTATATTATTATTGCTAAGTAATTTTCACAAAATTCTTTATTTGTTCTAGTGTAAGAAAATACTATATATGTGTCACCTCATCTGAGTATTTATGACCACCAAAAGACCATACATGCTTCTTTTGCGTATGTGTGATGTCCAAATTATAAGTAAAACCGTAAATGTAGTCAATCAACCCATAAATGGACCTCAATCAATTTAAAAATACTCTTAACATGAAGTGATATTTTCAGTTAATTAAGTTATGTTTACACTTTTTTTTTTAAAAAACGTCTTCACTATTAAGACTATCACATCTTCTTCTTTTTTTAAACAACTAATATGAGATTCCATTCGTACACCCCAATAATATAAAGAAATGCATGTGTTGTTGCTATAATTGGAAAAATAGGATACAAACAAAAAAAACATCAAGAGTTTTTTTCTACAACTTGACCGTCATAACAAACTTCGAAAAATTTATGCATTCATAATACAATGCACCTACTAAAATAATTTTACTCAACTATTAAAATAATTTATAGGTTTCTCCTATTTAAACTTAGAGCACATTCCACATGCCCTAGTTTATAATTTGCAAATGAAAAAATGGACAACTTCTTGTGTAAGGATTAAATAACACTAATATATGGTTGTCCAACTTCTTGGGATTGGACATTTGACCCACCTTGTATTTTTAGAAATTAACTGACGGACAAAATTTCAAAGGTAAATAACAAACTAATTCTATTAGCTAGGAATTATCGACAAATTCTATAACTAATTTCATATTTTTTAATAGTGAATTCTTCTTTGAGGATTTTATTTAGTATCAATCAAAATTTACATAGGCACCCTGCATAGTGGTATTTAGGGATGTCAATTGAACAAATTATATGAAACTGACGAATAAAAATGAACTGAATTAATAAATTAGTCAATCATTAACTCGTTCAAAACCCCAAATAAAAGATGTTTGAACTGATAAGAGTTGAGTTAAGCTGAGCTAAACACTGAGTCATAGTCCAAACTAGCCTAACTATTACAAAATAGTCTGAAATTTTCATCAATGTCCTTATAAATTGTTTAATTATCATACAAAACTACTATTAACTTTTTTTCTTCTTCTTATGACTACTAAAAATATTTAATATACAATTTTTTTTAATTAAATATTTTAATAAAATGTTTTATAGGTCGATTTGGACCTACATGGCTCAAATCGACCCAATTTTTAGAGAATGAGTTGGACGAGTCAAATTAGCTAAGCGAATAAATTGGTGAATCATTAACCTTTCCAAACTTAAGTAAGATTGAACTGATCATTTTTTCATAGTCTAAATTTTGCCAGCCTTTCCGATAGACGTAAAATCTGCGTACACTCTATCCTCCTCAGATCTCACTTCGGGAGATTATATTAAATATATAATTATTGCTATATATTTGTACATGTGCAAATATTGTGATCAGACAAAAACAGCAGTTTGTCACATGAAATAAGAAGAAAATGTTTGGTCCTAACGTGTTGTGTTTCTGGTGGCTAAAAAATGCAGAAATTTTAACAACATTTTATATAAAATTCACTTGACTAGGAAACTGCTGTTTGTTTAATTTAAATAAACACATTGGAAAATATATATACAGTATTTTCATGACCCCAAAATCTCAAAAGGATATGCTAATTTTTTTTTTTTTTATGTGCACTTGTCTATTAAAAAAATGACACGTGATTGATGTCGGCAAAATTAACGAAATAACATCAAATCTGACCATGGACCACTATTATTGTTATTGTGGCTTTGTCATGTGACATTAATTTCAAAACGAATCAAATTCATAATTTAAATTTGATAAGTTTATTTTTAGATTTTTAATAACCTTTGGCGATACTGAAAAAATTGTTGTTCAACCTTTTGATAATACATGAAAAAATTGAACCCTTTAGAAAATAAATTGTTGTTCGAAGAGTGAATAAACTTACACTAACCCACCATTTGAGATTCAAATTGTGAGATATATTGGGAAGGATTTGTAATGGAACATAGATTATGTTGTATTAATTGTACTTTTGAAATTATGAATATATTTTCAGTGTTTTTTATATAACTATTTATGTGTGACACTTCTAAAGAGGGTGTGTTGATGAGGACAAATCAAGTAGGACTGATTTTTGCTTAGTAAATTAATTTTTAAAGAGGAGGTGCACACGGTGTAAGGAGACTCATCAAAAGAAATGAGAGAGAAAAGTAATTTTTTTTTATAAGATATAACTCAATTTTACATAATACACGAGCTTTTGAAGCTTAATGTAGGCATGTACCGTAGCCCAAAAGACAAATTTATGCCATGAACTTGGCTTAGTGACATTACGCTTTGTATCAAAATTAAAGTATTGAATTCAATTGAACCTGCGTAAAAATTATTGCACGACTTTGTTATTTTGATTTACAACATTCATCATGGTAATTCCTTAAGTCACGTAGCAAGTATTTAAAAGAATTAGTTAAATTATATAAAAAAAATTCATTTTAATTTTAATTTGAAACAAAATTTTAAAAATTAAATTTTTAAATTTTATGATTTTAATTCATCCTATATACTATTGATCAGAATATTACTGAATTAGTACTTGTAATATAATATTGTGTTCAAATTGGTGACCATTGACCACTGGATTTGTCTCCTTAGGGATGTCATTTTTTTTTATCATATAAATTATTGTTGAGAGTAAAATAAATAATAAATAATAAATAAATATTCAAATCAAGAAGTGGACGAATATTTACCTTTATAAAGAAAATTTAAGTTTATTATAGTATAATATTTACTAATTCAAGAATATAAATTTTTGGCTGTCACGATCCAGACCGTCGTGATTGGCACCCACACTAACCATCCGGTGGGAGAACCACTACTACAACCCAAACTAAGCAATTAAACCAAAACTAAGACAATTAAGTTGCGGAAGCAAGTTAATTAACTAAACAAATGTGGAATTAACAACTCCTAGAACCTGAAAGTAAATGTACCAAAACTCTACTAATGACAAGTCTAAGAACAAGGGGTACAACCCCGAAACTAAACAACACCTTAAACAAATAGTCTGAGTCCGAAAATAGTGGACTTAAACAAGAGAGATCCATGACAGCCCAAATGAACTGGCTCACCCTTGAATCCGGTCACACTCAATAGTCACCTAGTCGAAGTCTATCAATAGCCGCCTGAAGATGTCTTGTACTTAACAAAAATAAGAGCAAGTGCAGTATCAGTACACAACCACAGTGTACTGGTAGGATCACGCGGCTATCCCACTAAGTGAAACATATATAAGTAATTACAACAATATACCATATAACATACTGAATATCAACAACATTGATTAACACAATCTTCATAGCATAAGAGAACCACACCACAATCACTCTTAAAGTCCACTTGTGCAATGCATGAATGAAGTCTCATTCCCTCACTCACACTAAGTAGAACTCTTTGAGAAGTCATAAGTCACAGTCCATGTTCATGTTCATAACAATAAGCCAATATATTACAAGTCAATGGTGCTCTCATGGAACCCAATTCAATGGTGCTCTCATGGAACCCAAACCCAAACAGTTAGCATGCCGGAACGTGGCAATCCGATCCCATATTTATGCCGAAATGTGGCAATCGATTCCATATTTATGCCGGAACGTGACAATCGATCCAAATTAGTTATGCCGGAACGTAACAATCGATCCAAGTTAGTTATGCCGGAACGTGGCAATCCGATCTCATTCACACACCACAATCACAATCACAATGTATATTCTCAGAATCATACAACAATAGGTGATTCATGACATACAATTGTTCAATTATTCTCATTTACGATTAGGGTGATCAATAATGCAACATTCGCATACATAAATGCATTATAATGAAGCAATTACAAACATATATCACACCAACATAAATCACAACCATCACCTACCTCGAATCCAAGCTTAAATCTCCTAAGGCACTAGAATCTTCCCTTTCCAGATTATTTCCGCTTGTTCTAGGTCAACAAACAATTAATAAATAACGCGGGAATCAACAAACAATCGCTAATTACCTGAAATAATAACAATTCTAACAAACCCTAGATCATCCCATGATCCCAATTATCCAATTTATGGTTGTTTTCACTATAGATTCAAGATCAAAACCCTCCCCCATCAATATGTACCGATTCGATTACGTTCTACGGATCGAAAAAGGGATTCGAGGAGTGAAAAGCTTACCTTTAGCCTCAATAATGGTGAAAAATGAGTAGAAATCGCCTAGGGGTCTTTTCTTAGCTCTAAAAGTCAAAAAGTGCCAAATAAGGTCGTTTAGGGGTTTATTAACGACATTAAGTCGCGTCTGGCCTGTCACAGCGGTTCTCATCCCGCTGTAGCGGCAGCGCTAGAGCGACCAAGTCCCGCCAGAGTGGCATTTTTGAAACAATGAGCTATCCATCCTTTTCTACGATTTTAAGTCTTGTCACGCCCGCCACAGTGGCCATCCTTCCACCGTAGCGTCCCTGCCAGCGCGACAATACTCCCGCCAGAGCGGCACAAATAGGACCAGAGAGTCTACTAAAGGAATTCCAAAATCCCATTTCACAACGCACCTCTAACCCACTACGCTCAGAAAATTCCCTTTACGCTAAGATTATTTTCGGGAGTTCTACTCGCCCGAATTCAATTTCGTAAAGTCGTACGAATTCCTTATCGTCTTTCTATCCACTCATGCAATCAAATTCATAATTAGATTTCTCATTCATTATCAGATTTCCCTACACCTTAATGACTCTGATTTCGTCCAAATCTGGACTAGGTTGGGAAAATCCAATTACTACGAAAAAGTTTTCCGGCCCTAAATTCTTTTCCCATTGGATTTTCCATAACGATAGAAATCAGGTCGTTACAATAGATATCAATTTACCCATCACTCGTCCCCGAGTGACCAACTAGGAAAGACTGATTAAAGTAAGGGTAAAATAGTATCTGAATCGTCGAATTACTGGAGATACTTGTATCGCATGCCCTTCTTACCGAATCTCATTACCCCCTAAGGATTTCACATCTCCAACCTCAAACCAACCTATTGAGTACATACACATCCTCTTTTACAAAGCCTCAATAAAGCCATCTCAACACTCGAGTGATAAATATTATTGTATGTAAACTTAACTAATCAACAAAACGTTTTCCAACAACCACCAAAGTTGATCGTACCCACGTCTGCCACAAGTTATCAAGGATCTTGACACAAATATCAGGACGAATCCTTTCTCACATAACCATGATAAAATCCTAAATCAAAACTCGCCACAATTAGAAGTGAACCTAAACCAACCAACACACAATCATAATACCTAAACAATCATAGTTCTTATCAACATCTCCATTTCACAACCAAATTTCCCATGAGTTTAAGCTATAAAAAATTGATTTTTAGACATCAAATACTCATCGAAGGATATAACCAAGCATAGAAACCCTCCAACAACACTATCGAAATGTTAGAATTAGTAATTGTAGATTACCTCTTAAGAATAGTAGAACTGGATTTAATGATCCCCACATTCAGTCACACATAATAAATACATGACCTCGACGACAAGATGAAATATTAAAAATTGCCGGACAATCACAATTATGCATGGTAGCTCTTCTATAATTTCTTATAAGCAAGGTGGTACATGTAGAACCACAAAAATACTTTAACAATTCTAAGACAACACCAATTATGTCATTCGAGATAATCAAATCTTCCTAATTTTCTCACTCAACCAAGAGAACATCACAGGATTTGGTACCCCTGATCCACCACTAGGGATCCACCCACAAAAATGAAAATATACTAGAGCATAACTAGTGAATCATACTCACAACACTAACACCCATCATAAACACTCTGACCTTTTTCCTTATTATAAACCAACATTTTTAGAAAAAATGAAACTTTTCTTAGATACTTTAACAATCAAAAGTAATAAACTTTACGACTCAACCCAGGTGTAAGTCCTTTCAAATGCTTAATACCAAATACAATTGATCATTTCTCACCTTGCCAATTCATACCTTGACAAAATACATCACCACGAGTGTAGACCCACAATGAAAACTCTGAATTGTAATTTCCACCATGTAACACAATCCCTCTCTCTATCAACATTTGCTTGTTCCTTGAAGATTTTTATGAATTCATGGATCTCTGTTTATTATTAATCGCATCTTCATCAATCTTACCATATATTTCGCTAAATTTTCAATCATACTCATTACTAGACTTATAAACAAAACCAAACACTTATCATCACACTCAAGCTAATATCTGCACACTCTTTTCTCAAGTCTTTTTGATAGTTTTTAACTAATTCAACACACATGTGACACTATTACCACAGCCACAACAAAATAAATGAAATCACGCGTCTTTGAACACAATTATCTACTCCTCTAAAGATAATTCTTTAGCCTTAAGAATCAAATAAAATATTCTTGCTCTAATCTCTCTCTAAAGGTTGTACTACATCCCACCATTTTTCTTCATTATGACTCTAGCTCTTTAATTTCTATTCGAATAGTGTCCCACCATCTCTTAAAACTTTTCATACAACCACGTTATTCACCAAACATTAGAAACCACAACCTTAGATACTCACAAGTCATAATTACTACACCAAATTTGCTTAGCCACAATCTTATTATATAGTTGCATCCGGTCACAATCTACCACGAACTTTTATTACCATTATGCTCAATCAACCCAGACTATCGCTACAAGTCAATATTTTTTTATCAACATAACACCTCAAACTCAGGTATACTCATCAAATTCAAAGGACTAACCCTATATTTATACGCACTTTCTTATGGCTTAAGAGAAAATCACTAGTCCTCATATTACCCTCCTTCTTAACAAACAAGATAGGATCACCTCACTTGAAAACACTAGGATGGATGAACCCTTTATCAAGAATCTCTTAGATTTAAGCCTTAAGCTCTCTTAACTCTGCTGAAGTCATACGATACAGATGTATGAAAATGGGGCGAATGTCAATCTCTAATTCAATGCAGAAATCTATATCTTTATCTGGAGGCATACCATGCAAGTCCGTAGGAAACACTTCCTTAAACTCAAACACCACAGTAATAGACTCAATAGAGGGAGACTCAACCTCAACATCCCCAACATGAGCCAAATCATCCAAACAACCCTGCCCTACCAGTTTCCTATCCCGAATGAAGGATATGATCTTAGCTAGCTTAGGCTTATACATCCCTTCCCACTATAATCTTTCCCTACCGGGGATCTTTAGAGTTACCGACTTAGCATTACCATTAAACCCGGTATAATAGGGGGACAACCAAGTCATGCCTAAGA
The DNA here is from genome assembly GCA_036250505.1 of Solanum acaule. NCBI lineage: Eukaryota > Viridiplantae > Streptophyta > Magnoliopsida > Solanales > Solanaceae > Solanum > Solanum acaule. Next base: position 4,276 of record JAJOOR010028133.1, on the reverse strand, counting down.
TTATATCAAGTCAGTCATATCCAGCATAACTAAATCAACCCAAGTCTGAAAATCCATAAACACACAGGACAACACGATAAACATGAGTGACTATGACTGACTCTTCAACTGAGATAGAAACATGGATAGGGGCATCAAGTATATCACAAACCACATCAAATCCCAAGGCAATTGAACTGACACATACGAATAAGTAGAACCCGCATCAAACAAAATAATAGCCATCCAGCTGAGACAACCACTTGTGACCACTGCATCACACCCTCAAACTCGATCTTGCTCGAAAAAGCATATAACTGAGTCATGTCGGCTCGACGGGCAACCTCATTGCCTGACTGCACTACTCTTCTACCTGGATTACCATTTCCCCGACCTCCACGACCTCACTGATTTCCTCTCATATGCCCAGGTTTTCCATAATTTAACACACTTTACAGCTTATATTCGATCAATAAACACTGAATCAGATCGCGGGGGTTAGTTCGGGTATGATTTGGGATCCATAATTATGACTAGGAAAACAGGAGAGACAGGGCTGAGATTCTATCTCACCCTGTCTTGCTCTGGCGGAAGGAATCCCGCACTGGCGGCCTCGTCTTGGCGGGAAAAGTCTTGCCCCAGCGACCAAAACGGAAATAGAACCCCTGCCAATAATTTTTCTGGGATTCTTTTCTTTTCTAAATTCCACAAAGGTTCCCAACTTTACTTAGCAATTTTAGAATAATCCTCATAACTAGGACAATCATTAGTTACCTCGAGTCAATCTTAACGACACACGCTCCACAATTTCCCTTACGTTACATTCAACACTACAACTCACTCGTTCCCAAGATACACCCAGACATTCATAAGATTATCAGTTGGTCGCAATGCACATCCAGATTTCTCGCTTACGAACCACATCGTAATTTATCTAGGCCCTTGTACCTAATCTCATGATGACCTTCTTTTCACAACAAGCTCCACGACACTCAAGCGGTTTCAACTGGCACAATTTCAACATTTAGGCCAGCACATTGCATATATCAACATTCAGACAAGAATACTGGGCATATAATCATATCCAAGCACCCAAATAATACAACATTCACATTCATAGTTAATTTGAGATAACTAGAAGCACACATTCATCGTTCCAAGTTACAACTTGCAGAAAAGTCTAATTTCTTTAATTAATTCGTTCCATAAACGACCATCAGCCATGCCTTATACGGTCCCTAAGGCCAGATACCAATTGGAACCTTCTCAGTTCCAATTAACTTGCTTGTGTTTCATCTAGTTCACTTCATTGAGATACCAATTGGAATCGGGAGGCACCAATTGGACTCAACTCATACCACAAGCGACAATAGTACCTACTGTTGGTCAGATGTTCAAGCCAATATGGAAATCACTAGAGGAAACTAACGTTTTTGTTGCAAAATTATTTCAGTGCAGCCCATAGATATAGGAAGACATGAAAATCAATTAACATTTTCTTCTTTGCCTTAGTTTGAAGTGTCTTTGTGCTTTAAGTTGTCAAATACGTAGTGAGAAAAAAGGATACTTTGTGTATTATGATTGTCATTACGAATTTTTGGAGCCTAATAGATAAACATAGAGTGCTAAAAATTGTTAAGTAAAATGGTGCAATTAAACTGTTTGTTAATATGTCTAAATGAACTTTTCCAAGATTTTTGTCAAGTTTGAGTAGCAATCTGATAGCTAATCAAAATGTAAGGAGTCCTTAAGTGTGGATCAGAGTAGTTGATTGAGAGTTTTCGGACTTAGATTGCGTTCGATTTTTACAAGTGTATATTCACCCCATCTTGCTTACAATAGATATAGGAAAAAATAAAAAAACTTCATTATAACTTTTTTTTCACAATAACAAAAAATAATTAAATGTCACTTGCAATTTGTGCATTTTGCAATGAACAACAAATAATGCAAAAAAAAGAGAGGGAAAATGTTGAAAAAATTAGAAAGAGAATAAAGTGAAATTTAATTAAAACAAAATTAAACTATATATAAAAGGATTGGTTAAGGATTTAATAGTCTTTTCAATGTTTTTTTTTTACTGTTGGGGCCCTCGAATTTACCTCTGACGCGCCTAATTTGGGTGTATTTCAAGCATTTTGCCAGGTAGGATTCGAGTGTTTTTTTGTTTAAGTTTTAGATAGTTAAAGTGCCTACTTGTGTAGTGACAAAATTAAAGATCAAAGTTATAATTTGAAGCCAAGTTAAGGATCCAATTTATGTATTATGCCTAAATTTTTTGACGTTATCTTCTCTAAGTTGTAACAATCTGACAATATCTATTGTTACTCAAACAACTCTTTGTACTAGCCAGTTATTTAGTCCAAAGTTCCAAAAAAAAAAAAACTTCCTTGAACAATTAAAGTAATACTTTTTTTGAGAGAATAAATTGAAGATTTAGAATATTTTTAAAAAAAAAAAATTCAACTCTTACTTTCTTTACATTAATCTAAAATTATAAATATAGTATAATACAATATACTTCTTATCCACTCTACACAAAGGAAATAATTATCATTTATTTATATAGATGTCAAATTTCTTCATATATAGTCAATATCAAATTTGTGAATAAAGGTAATTAGTAGATGTGATTACATGAGTTATTACAGAAAATAATAATCACTTTTTTAAATCATTATATATCCACTAATATATTATACACTTTAACTAATATTTTAATTATATCAAAATGCTCTAACTCCAACATGAAGATTTGACCTTATTAATTAAATATAATAAAAAGAGATCAATCCATGCCCATAATTAAAAAGAACCTAGGTACGAAGTAGACTACTAATAAAAGTATGTATGTATTGCTGCGTACGTGCTACCAAAACATAAATATAAGACAGACTTGAGCACCATATACTTCGTAAACGCACATGTATGGAATATTACAATTAAATCGTCGTTATCAGATTATGGGATAGTGATGAGACTGTTTCACCCTTAATCAGAAGTTTTGAGTTTGAGCCCCGAGTATGGAGAAAATCATGTTGGAAAAGTCACCTGAATGAGCTTTGGAGCACCGTGCGTGATCTCGATTTAGTCGACGCTCCAATGCAAACACTGAATTAAAAAAATAATTAAGTCACCGTCTTCTTTTTGTTATTCCTCACTCATATTCAATGATCATTAGTTCTCACATCTTGACTAATTTAAATTTGTGTCACGTAAAATGCATCAAAGATCATATTATTTCTATTATTTATGATTATTAAGCTCGAAATTAGAACCTTTGATCAAGAATAAAAATCTTTAAAGTATGATTCATTCCACCATAACTTCGATGTTAAATTAAGATACTCAACTGTCCTATGAAAGCTCTTTTCATATTTTTTTTCTTCTAAATTTGAACTTGCTCCATCATAATAATTGACACATTGATCATTAGTTGATCATATTTATCTTTATTTTTATTTGTGTATATATTATATATTTATAATGTACTAACATTTTAATTATTTACTTTTTTGGTGTTTATATATCATATATTTTAATTAGTTGGCAACTAAAAATTTGACTCATCACCAACTTGAGGGGATAAGTACATCAAAAGCTAGTTGGCCAACTATTAGACAAAATATTAATTGGATTAGTGTAAATTAATCAAATTAACAACTTGATCAACTGACATTCCGTACTATTCACAACTATCTAAACGAATCTTAATATTCAAATAGATCTTCTTTGTCCAACTTAATTTAATTACCTACTAATTATGTACATCTAATAAGGGGCATGTTTGGTATGAAGAAAAATATTTTCTATGAAATATAAGTATACGTAAGTAAAAGATAATTCTCTCAAAAGCATTTGTACGTACGCATTTTAATTACTCTAATAACTTAGATTTAAAAAAGCAAAATTAGAGATAACAATTTTTTTACGTGATTTTCAGAGTAGTTTGAATTGCTAGCTAGGGTTAGGATAACTCCAAAAAACTACCAAATTAGATGTTTTCAATTCGTTTTTCATTCAATGATCTTCCTACATGTATAAAATACCTAATAAACTCAGAACGCTCATGATAGTGATGTAGACCCGATAACAATGATTAAAAAATATGATGATAATATATTAGAAATATTGACTTTAGTCCAATATATCACTAATCTAGGCAAAAATTATGGGAGTTGAGGTATGGGGTGGGAGAGGGGGGGGGGGTGACCGCCAACAATTTGAAAACGACCATTACATGCATGACAAATAAGGAAAACTTAATTTTATTAGTAGGGGTCTGTTCCTTTTAATA
>JAJOOR010028132.1:0-21471 GCA_036250505.1 Solanum acaule | reverse complement strand
CGCCGCCCCCCCCCCGGTTGTGAAACAAATAACTAATTATTGTCAAGTAACAAGTGAGCAAGATTCAAACTTTGTTGTTATCAATGAAAGAAAGAAACTAGGGTGTATGTGTTCCCCATAAACACTTAACGCGGTAATCCTAATAATAATAACTCTTTCCTAGTGTATCATATGCAAAGTGGTAAGTTATGTATCCCTAAGTGCTTAGTCCGCCAAAGAGGAAATTTCACCACGTACCTTGGTCCAGCTACGTGTATATAATTTACTAACCCTTACCTTTACCTCAGATTAGACATCATATCAATGTATGGATTAGTTTTCACCCTCACACCAATTGACATTAAACTATTAGATAGTATCACACTAAATCTATGTTGATAATTATTTTCTTATTAACTATCTCCTTGGTCTGGCAAGTAGCAACAAGGCGAGTTCTAACATTAGCCACCATTAAAAAGATTTCTAAACGAAAGAATTATCAATGCATGCATCAACACTAGTCAAGAATTACTTAGTTATTATTCATACGTTGTTAATTTCTCATGGTTCCCACAACCCTAGTTGTGGATTTAGTTACTCATGCTTGTAAGAAAACCATTCATAATTGTAGAAGATTAATTAAAGAACTTATGTATTGAGTAGAAGAAACCCGTAATCTCCAATTGAAATTCAAAGCAAAAATCTTATAAACCGAAATTAGGAAATCAAATTGCCAAAAGTTTGCAAGTTAATTCCCAAGAAATATTAAGAACTAGAAGTATACTATAATGTCTAACCCCCAAAAATGAGGTTTACATACCCTATTTATAGAAAAACTTGTCCTAAACAAAAAGGAAACGAAATAAGGAAATAAACTTTTCTGGACGCGACTTCGATCTACGAGACTGACCTACAGACCGTGGACTGACCTACGGTCCGTAGGTCCCTTCTGTGGCTCAATACTTAGACAATTTCTCAGAAATTGGAACCTTTAATCTTCCAGATACAAACGACGGACCTGCTGGACGGACCGTAGGTCGACCTACGATCCGTGGGTCGCCTTTCGTGGCTCCACACTTAGAACTTTTCCTCAGGTACTAGAACTCAAAATCTCAAAATCAATCGACGGTTGTGCAAGACATCCTGTGGGTCAACCTACGGTCCATCACTCTCTTCCGTAGTTCCATACTTGGTCAGATTTCCTTAAGGATCATTCCACGCCAGCCCAACGACGGACCATGACTGGACATGCGGTCCGTAGGTCACTTCTGTGGGTGGCCACTTCTGCAGAATTTCAATTATCTCTCTCTCGACCTTGTCCAAGTCTATTTCCTGCAAATATAGCACAATAAACATTAGTTCTAATACAAAATGGCCCTAGACACACACAACTCTTAAGTGAAATGTATTAAAAATATCGTAATCTTATGGTATATTAACACCCTCAACTCAAATTCGTTGTTTGTCCTCAAGCGACACACTAAGACTCTAAATGACACTTGTGTAGATGCAGACATTCAAACCCAAGCAATCACATGGCTAGTTCAATCCATTCCATCTTCTCAGTGCAAATCTTTCTCTTAGACTCAACAAGCTAACTCATGCGGATCAAAATATGACAAAGACAGACCAATAGACAACCCAATATACATTTTTCACAATCACCAAGGTACCAACTTTCCGACGATGTAACTAGTGCCTTCACTTCAAACAAAATTCTTTTCACACAGAAGATATGAATTTTAGAGTTTTAGGATTCATTCAACACTCACACTCAGAAGTGACTTCAAGTACAGTTAGTGCTCAATACCATAGGTTTGCCCTTATTTTCACTGCTTAGACTCTCCAAACTATTTGCTAGGATCACTATAGGACTTTCTTAGCTTGTAACGAAGGCTCAGGGTCAGGTGTGGTACATTTGGGTACTTTTTAGTGACTTTCTGCCCTCCTTGACATTACATTGGCTTTTTACCTCTTCCTTGACCTATTTTTGGCATCCTTTCATTTTAATTTCTTTCCCTTCCGCTTTTCAACATGGATGTGACTTTTGACTTTTATTTTTCACTTTCTTCTTTTTTCTTTAACTTTATTTTTCTTTCTTTCTTTCAACACTTTGCTTTTGCTTCTTTTGCACAAAGTCACATCCTCTTTCTTTTCTTTTTCTCTTTTCAACACAAAACTCTTTTCATACCCTTTTTTCATTTGGTTTCCTCTTTCATAGCCACCCTCAACTTATGCACTTTGCATTAGTTGAGGTGCACAATCTCTGATGTCGGACCAGGGCTAAGATCAAGGTAACCTTTGGCTTGGCCACCCTCAACTTAGGATTTTAGCCTAAGTCAAGGTGCACATGTCCAAGGAGGGACCGGGGCCAAGATAATATTTTAAGGGAAAGTGATTTAGGTGAATCAAAAGAAATGGTCTATTTAAGGCTCAAACATTTGGATCAAAGGGAACATTGACTTCATTTGGTTCGATCATTTTAGGCTTAAGTGGACTAGTTTGAGCAATGTCCTATGATCACTTCCCAACTCCTAGCCTAAATCATCTTAGCAGGACCAACGGGGCAAGTTCTAGATTGGCACAAACTGTCTGAACATTCAACCATTCTCACACACTCTTGGCACATTGTTTCATTATCAGATTATCAAATTACCCGGTTCAAGTTTTTAGCTTAAGTCATGAGGTCAAATTGGTTCTTATCATGTCACATTGAGATCCAACACATTCAACTCATCAAGACTACGGATCTAGCACAATTCAACTTTTTTGGACAGGGATCATTTTTCTCATGCTTTTTATGCCATCATGCTTTCATTTTTTCTACTTACTCCTACACATACATTCCTAAACATACCGGTTCAACAGAAATTAAAATAGTCTCTTAGGGGAAAAAAACACAGGCAAGAAAACTCCAAGAGAGGATTATGAGTTGGGTTTCTCAGAGTTCACCCTATCACTCACAACCCATTTACCCCACCCTAACAAAATAGAGTGCAATTATCCCCATTGCACAAAAGTAAAGAATAAAGGAATGGATGAAGCAAACCTGTGGCGCATAGCGCCGAAGACCTATCAACAAGTGGGTGGGTCTGGTTTCCCAGAGCCCGCTGGATCAACAACCGGGTCACCCTCAGTAGTTCCCGCATCTACCGTCTCAGTACCATCAGTAGTGTTAACATCAACACTCGTCGCACCATTAATAGTGCTCACACTGCTAGAGGCACCAACACCAATCTCCTAAGCCCGTTGTTAACGTGTCTCCTCATCAACTATAGATTCCCTCCGGGACTGCTCAAACTGTTGTCGTTCCCTCTTGCGAGCTCTCCCAGCCTCAGTTTCATCAGACGTCCAATAGGAGCGGGGGCGCTTCCCAGCATTATGGGAAGAATCAGGCAGAGGCATCTCATCTCTGAATAAAGCATCCAACACCGTATCATCAACCTGTGTGGTGGGGGAAGACTCAGGGTCGGCCTCTAGAGGAGCAAGAAGGGCATCAAGATCAGCCCAGAGAATTGCTAACTCTGTCCGGAGAGCAGAAACATCAATGGTGGGGGTTGGTCGCTCTAAGACACACAGTTCAAATGCATCAAAGCGCTGGTGAACGGCCTAAACCTTATAGTCCATCATCTGCTCCATCTGTTACTGAACCCTAGTCGCAGACTCCCCAATCACACACTACATCCACAGCCTAATATGTTGTAGTAGAGTGGCCATCTGGGCCTCTAGCTTCTGAACACGGGCTAGAGGCACTGTAGTTGACCCGGAGGAGGTGGTGGACATGGAGGTACTATGGGCCTAACTGGCGGCCGGACAATGGGAAGCCGGGGAATTCCTCAGCAGTTCCTGGAAGGGCAGGCTCATCACCATTCATCTGCTCCACATCTGCAACTAGGTCTGCTCCCAGTGGTGGCACTTCAACATACGGCTCTCTGCGCGGTGCAGCCATATTGGCCTCATCTCGAATGAGGCGTATATTCAAGGTCTTGGTCGCCTAAATCATCTTGTGATAATGCCAAACCGGTACTCCAGCACCCTTGCACAGTTGAAAAATGAGGCATGAGAAGGGTAGGTGGTGGTGGCCTTGAAGTCCCTCTCGTGTATCTCTGCAATCAGCATGCGGGTAAAATCCGTCTCTATCCCAGCAACCAGAGCTGCAACCATGACTGTGCGGCCCCATGTAAGCACATTGTTTGCCTGCGTAGGAGACACCCAATTCCGCACCAACAACTAGAAGAATTTGGCCACAAATGACAGGGTGGCCTTCTTTATGCCCAAGCTCGGGGTGCTAACCCACTCGACATGCTCTCCGTCTGTAGCAAGATGACGAGCTAACCATTGCAATAGAGTATCCCTCTGATCTGCATTCCTCTGGAATGCTCCGCTCCTAACTATGTCCCAGTGATAATCAAACTCAGCCGTGTTGATTGTCAGAGTGTGGCCCGGACTGTAGAGAAACCTCTGGATAGTAGTCTCAGATATATTAACTGAAAATCCACGCACTAGTGTATCCTTGAGTGAAGGCTGGGCGGCGAGCTTGGCTCGTTTTTCAATCAAACCTTGAAGAGTGGCTACATAGGAAACGTAGGACTCCTTGACGATCTCCTCACTATAGGACCTTGGGTTACGGGCCATCCAATCGCACCTATGTATCTTGAAGAGCTTATGGATGGCAGGCCCGGTGTGTAGGCTGCCTGTGAGAACCCGACGCTCATCAGTGACTAATCAATCCATCATATCCTTCTCAATCATCATCCGGGTGTATCTGTATATCTGCCACTGGCCAATTACACACCATCGATTTGGCTCATCAACAACTGGATTAGGATCTGTGTTTGGTGGCATTGTAATATCCCCCGCACTAGTAGCCTCAAAAACTGGAACCCGATGCGGAGTTGGAGCCAGAAGTGGACTCAGAAACACCGGTGAATCGATCGGTGTATCCTCCTCATCAGACTTGGAGGCAGTGACCACGTCGGGAATCACCTGTCAGGTTTGATTCCGTGTAGTGTGCGGTGTCTTTGGGGATGTCCTAGTAGTAGGTGGGACATATGCGGGGTCAGTCTCCACATCACCATCCTCTTCGATCAGTCGATAGGTTGGTGCGACTGATTTCGACTTACCCTTTGCGGCGAAGGTTGGATCTTTTATGGGAGCCATGGTACTTGTGGAAACTTAATTAGTACCAAAATAAGGCAATAACACACTCGAAAAAAAATTAGACTAAAGAACGAACAAAACAAAAACTAAAAAATAAAATTCTACAGTAGCATCAGTGACCACCGACGGTGGGTACCTATGATCTGTGGATGGACCTACGGCCCGTGGGTCCCCTCCGTAGGTCAGAAGTCCCAAAAGTTGGGCTTCTAATGGGAACCACGGATGTGCAGAACGGTCTATATGTTGACCTACGAATCGTAGTCCACCTCTGTGGTTCTTCACTTAGAGGCTTTTTTTATGTGCAGCAGACCCACGGACCTGATCTACGGTCCATAGGTTGACCTACGACCCATGGACGGAGTCTCGTGGGTCAGGTCTGTGCCAGGTATTAGACATGCCTCATTTTAAAACCATTTTTCAACAATTCAAACAATCAATCCTAAGTCTAATAATGCATTTCAACACAATTTATGATAGTTTGTCATCTTTAGGGTTTCGATTACTCATTATTTAACTTTAGTAGCATATGAATCTAGGAACCCTAAGTCGTCCATTTAGACTATTTACCCTGAGTTATTTGATTACAAAGACAACACAATCACATTCTATCGTCCCAATGGTGTTTCTAACTATAGTTTATCATGCAATTTCATACAAAAACAACCCAAGGTCAAGACGCACTTTGTGACTTCATGTATTGAACAATGAACACTGAAATTCAGAGTTAAGGTGAAGTCGTTTACCTTACAAGTATTGGAAGTGGGTGATTGTGTGATGCAATAGACTCCTTAGACCTTGTGACAAGCCTTTGACACCGAACCCGAACCTTGAATTCTTTTGTGAAGGGAGAATGAGAGTGATTTGGGAGAGAGGAAAAGGATTATGGAGAGGGGAAAATGATTATGGAAAATGGGAGTGATATGGAGAGTTAATATGGAAGTTTTGGGATTTTGAGGGGTTAGAAACGGTTGGGAGGGAATATGGGAAGTGGGGAATGAATTTAAAAAATGAAGAGTTTTTATTAGAGGGGTCTGGGTCGGGTCTCCAATAAACCTAGGTTGGACCCATGAGACCCCGTCTACGGATTGTGGGTCGACCTACAGATCGTGGGTGGGGTCCATAGGTCACTCAACACTTAGAAAATTTTAAGGACTTACCTGGGGATGTACAGACACCATTCACGGTCTATGGATTGAACCACGGACCGTCGATGGGGTCCGTAGACCTTTACAACAGACATTTTCTGCAGATTTGGCTTTTCATCCCTGCACATGTAGCAACCGTTAGGACCTTCTTTCTATATTTTCTGGACACTTTTTAGACACAGAGCCTACTCTATATCTATCCAACTCTAAAACAAAAATAAAATACCAGTCTAAAGAATTACAAAAAATCAAATAAACAAAGAAAACTCCTAAATCGAAAAGAAAAACCTATAGTTGGCTAGATTGTACATCTTGGGTTGCCTCCCAAGTAGCGCTTGATTTAACGTGGCAGCACGACGCAGGCCTATTGATTACTCAGACTTCATCAAGATAGTAGGCCTCAACCACCTCTTACACATTCTCATCTTTGCCTATGTAGACCTTGATCCTTTGCCCTCTCACCTTAAACCTTGTTCTCGAGCTCGACCACTCCATGTGGGAAAACTTAAGTGACTATGAATGGCACGGTCCACTTGGACTTGAGCTTGCCAGGAAACAAGTGCAACCTAGAGTTGAATAGAAGCACCAGATCACCCACAGCAAATTCACGTTTTTCAATCTTTTGATCATGATACTTCTTCATCTTCTCTTTGTATAATGCTGAACTTTCATAAGCTCTTAGGCAAAACTCACCAAGCTTATTCATGTCAATTACTCTCTGACTAGATACGGCGCCCCAATCCAAATTCAACTTCATTAGCTCCCACATAGCCTTATGCTCTCGCTCTACCAGCAAATGGCAAGACTTCCCATATACAAGTTGGTAGGGGGGACATACCTATGGGAGTCTTGAATGCAGTGTGATAGGCCCACAGAGCATTATCAAGCCTCCTAGACTAATCAGTTCTATTAGCATTTATAGTCTTAGCAAGGATTTGCTTGATCTCTAGGTTGGACACTTCAACTTGCCCACTAGACTGCGGATGGTAAGGAGTGGCTACATTGTGGCGGACGCCATACTTCTCAAGTAGTGCCTCGAACAACTTATTACAGAAGTGAGAAACTCCATCGCTGATAATATCCCTAGGTGTACCAAATTTGGAGAAGATATTCTTTTTCAGGAATGCGGTAATACTTTTACCTTCATTGTTTGAAGCGCAATTGCTTCCACCCATTTTGACATATAATCAACCGCAATAAGAATATACTCAATCACCAAAATCGAATCCATAGGTAGCTCTTGCCTCTATGAAACTCCTTCTTCTCTTTGGCAACGATCACATGACTTGGTGAAATCATGAGCATCTTGGTGGATGGTAGGCCAGTAATATCCAGACTACAAAATCTTATGCGCAGTCCGAATACCACTATGATGCCCACCAACAGGTGAAGAATGACACGCCTCAAGTATGCTCATCATCTCAACCTTGGGGACACAGTGATGAATAATCCCATCAGCACAAATACGGAACAAATAAGGCTCATCCCAAAAGAACTTCTTCACGTCATGCATGAACTTTTTCCTTTAGTGAAAAGACAAATCTGATGGCACCAGATCACTTGCCAAGTAATTAGCAAAGTCCGCGAACCAAGGAATCAGATCTTGAGAAGCAGCCAATACCTGTTCATTTGGAAAAGCATCATCAATCTCAGTCCCATCTCCTAGCTTGAGCATGGCTTCCTCCTCTAATCTGGACAAATGATCGACAACTTGATTTTTTGTCCCCTTTCTATCTTTCACTTCAAAATAGAACTCTTGAAGCAACAACACCCATCTAATCAACCTCGGTTTTTCATCCTTCTTAGCCATCAGATACCTCAATGCAGAATGGTTAGTATGCACTATGACCTTAGTACCAAGCAAGTAGGATCGAAATTTCTTGAATGCGAAAACCACAGCAAAGAGTTCTTATTCAGTCACTATATATTTCTTTTGAGCAACATTTAGAGCTTTTCTGGCATAGTAAATAGGATGAAGAATCTTATCTCGCCTCTGTCCCAATACCATACCAAGCGCCACTCCACTCGCATCACATATCACTTCAAACGGTTACCCCCAATCCGGTGAAATAATGATAGGTGCTAAAACTAACTTTTCCTTCAACTCTCCAAATTCTCTCAGACAAGCATCATCAAAATCAAACTTACACTCCTTTTCAAGAAATTTGCACAATGGGTGTGCAATTTTGGAGAAATCCTTGATAAACCTCATCTAAAAGCCTGCATCCCCAAGAAAACTTCTAACACCTTTAACAGAGATAGGTGGTGGAAGCTTTTCTATTACCTCTACTTTCGCTCTATCAACCTCAATACCCTTCTCAGAAATCCGATGACCTAGAGTGATCCCTTCTTTCACTATGAAGTGGCACTTTTCCCAATTGAGCACAAGATTGCACTCTTCACACCATTTCAAAACCTCGGTCAAATGATCCAAGCAACCATCAAATGAGTCACCTACCACAGAGAAATCATCCATAAATACGTCAATAGTGTCCTCCACCATAACAGAAAAGATCGACATCATGCACCACTGGAAGGTCGCTAGCGCATTACACAACCCAAATGGCATCCGTTTGAATGCAAAGGTCCCATAAGGGCAAGTGAATATGGTCTTCTTTTGGTCGTCCGGAGCTATGGAGATCTGATTGTAGCCCGAATAACCATCAAGAAAGCAATACCAACCCTTAGCAGTAAGGCAATCCAACATCTAATCCATGAACGGCATAGGAAAGTGGTCCTTTTTTGTCCAAGCATTCAATTTCCGGTAGTCCATGCATACTCTCCATCCAATCACTGACCGCATAGGAACAATCTCATTTCTCGCATTAGGTACCACAGTAATCTCACCTTTCTTGGGCACACACTGAACAGGACAAACCCAACTACTATCTGCAATGGGATAAATAATTTTAGCATCCAACCACTTGATGATTTCCTTTTTCACTACGTCTTACATAGGCGGATTTAGTCTCATTTGGTGCACAATACAGGGCTTATAATCTGACATGAGTTGGATTTTATGAGAACAAATGCCAGGAGGAATCCAAATAATGTTCGCAATAGTCCACCCAATAGCCCGCTTGAACCTCTTCAACACACAAACCAAAGCCTCAACTTGTTCCGCATTCAAATCGGCCGCAATAATGACCGATAAAGTACCATCTCTCCCATGCATACATACTTCAAATGTGATGGTAGAGCCTTAAGCTCCAATTTTGGGGCCTCTTCAACAGACGGTTTTGCGGGTGGAGATTCGCGATTCTTCATATCTATCTCCAATTTCTTCGGCTTGGAACGGAATTTGAACCTATCAAGTGCGACAACCAATTCATCATAGTCTTCAATACCATCACCCTCAAAATTCATCATTACCGCTGCAAGTGTATCAACACCCAACCACTCTTCAATAGACACATCAGAACCTCGCTCCACAATATGAGTCACCACTGACACTGATTTGAGATCGCTTTCCTGCTTCATAGACCTAAAGATATTAAAAGTTACCTCTTCACTATTCAATCGGAACTTCATCTGCCCTTTCTTCATATCGACCAAGACACGCACCCCATAGCAAGGAATGGTCTCCCAAAGATGATGGGAACCTCCAAATCAATCTCGCAATCAAGTATCACAAAATCCGCCAGAAAGATAAAAGTCTCCACTTTCACAAATACATCTTAGAGCACACCAATGGGCCTCTTCACAGTTCTATCGGCCATGAGCAATCGAATCGCAGTCGGTTTTGGAGCCCCTAAACCCAACTTCTTGTAAATAGACTATGACATCAGATTAATGCTAGCACCCAAATCACACAACGCCTTTGCAAAATGCAACAACCCAATGGTACAAGGAATAGTGAAAGCACCAGGATCCTTCTTCTTCTGCACAAATGACCTTGTAGCAATAGCACTACAATGATGCAACCTATCATTATCTTCAAAACTCACGGCCCTCTTCTTAGTCACCAAATATTTCATAAACTTTGCATACCCAGGCATTTTCTCCAAAGCTTCAATCAATGGAAAATTGATGGAAAGTTGTTTCAACATAGTAATAAACCTGCAGTATTTCCCTTTTTCATTCTTCTTTACCAACCTCTGTGAGAATGGAAGTGGAGGTCTAGGCATGGGGACAACTTTTTGGGTTATCTCTGCTTCCTTCTCTGTAGCATTTTTGGACTCTCCAGTGATCTCAATCTCATCATCATCTTTCTCAACTACAATTTCAACCTTAGACGGCATAGGTGGATCAATGGTCTGATTACCCCCTCTAGTAGTGACTGCCATACAATGCCCATCATTCTTTGGATTCTAGATGGTGCTGTTAGGAAGTGTGTCAGGCTAACGTGGGTTGACTGTAGTGGACAACTGATTCATCTGCTGCTCAAGTTGCTTGATCGACATTGCATGGGCATCAACTTTTTGACCGATTCCAGACAAGTCGTTTCGCATCTCATTCATATTCTCATCAGTCGAATCAAACCTCTTCATCATCTTCTGCATCATATCCTCAATCAATGACATACTACCCCCAGCTTCCCTATTGCCAGAATCCTAATTTTGTGGAGGGACATAAGGCCAAACTCTATCGTTCCTGTTGTCATAATTGTTCTGGTTGTAGTTGTTATCACGATTGTAGTTCCCATCCCAGACATATTGACACTCTCGATTGTAGTTACCATAGTTCTGACCTTGGTTTCCTAGACCTTGGCACCAATTATCCAAATTGGAACCTTGGGAGTTGCTCGAAAACCCCCCGTCTGATCATTCACCAAGTAAGGATTCTCGTCATAGTAACATTCCTCCTCCGGTGGTGGTGGAGTCCTAGTCAAGTAATTCACTGCATTTACCTTTTATGGACCTCCGCTTACATGCTTCAATACCAACCCAAGTTCTATCCTTATCTATGCCATCTACTCACGAATGTCATCGGCAGATTGACTAAGTGCAGCTTGAACTGCAAATGTGCTTCTTCCAGTGTCAGACTTTCGAGTGCTCCGTGCTTTATTGTTTCAAGAAAACTTCTCCAACTTCTCAACGATCTCGTCAAAAGTGCACTCACCATATGATCCTTTAGCGATAGTATCAAGCACAGCCTTACCGTTATCATCTTGACCTCTGTAGAAATACTCCTTTAGTGACTCATCATCAACGCGGTGGTTTGGAACACTTCTAATGAATGTAGTGAACTTGTCCCACGAACTACTCACAGACTCTCCAGGTAGTGCCACGAAGCTGTTGAGTTTATCTTTGTGGTTCAGCTTCTTTGACAACGGAAATTATTTGGCAATGAACACCTTGTGCAATTGGTCCCATGTATGGATGGAGTTGTACGGGAGTTCAGAAAATCATACAGCACCATCTCTTGTCAATGATAAAGGGAAGACTCTCAATCCTATGACGTTCATATCCAACTCTGGACGCCCCACACAACTCTTACAAACACTCCTCAACTTGGCCATGTGCCCATGCGGATCTTCCGAAGCCATACCAGAAAATAAGCCCCTAGCTGTAAGCATCTGTATCAAGCTGCTAGTCACCACAAATGTATGCCCTAGAGGTAGAGGAGGAAGAACAATGGGTCTTTTAGATTCGACAGTATTGAATTCGACCCTCTAATTATTACACAGTCTTGGTTCAAGTAGATCTTGCACACTCAATGCATCTCCCAGTAGATTATCACCCTGAAACTAATCATTCTCATTAACAATCCCAGGAGGCTGCAACTCAATTGCATCACCTAGATGTTCCCCGATTGGATTGGATGGACCCCTTGATTATTCATCTTTCACAAAGTTTTGTTCAACTTTGGATAGTATGGGGTCAATGGTTCGCCTCGACTCCGTGTACTTGGCATACACTAGAGTGGAAACCTGAAGAAAACAAAAACAAAAAATAAAAGTGAAATTATGAAATAATTGACTAAAGTTCAATAATGTAGTTAAACTTATCTAAAAGCCTTATTCCCTGGCAGCGGCGCCAAAATTTGATACGCTCAAATTACACATCCCTAAAAAAATATAAGTGATCGTTGTCAAATAAAGAACCCAACTTGTAGGTTGGGATCGATCCCACGAGGAATATGGTTTAGACTTAAATTTAATTTACGATTATATTTGTTTAGTTAACTTATTTCCAAGATAAATAAGTAAGGGGGGGAGGGTGAAACAAATAACTGATTATTGTCAAGTAACAAGTGAGCAAGATTCGAACTTTGTTGTTATCAATGAGAGAAAGAAACTAGGGTGTATGTGTTCCCCATAAGCTCTTAACGCGGTAATCCTAATAATAGTAATTTTT
The DNA here is from genome assembly GCA_036250505.1 of Solanum acaule. NCBI lineage: Eukaryota > Viridiplantae > Streptophyta > Magnoliopsida > Solanales > Solanaceae > Solanum > Solanum acaule. Next base: position 8,888 of record JAJOOR010028132.1, on the reverse strand, counting down.
TCGTAGTGTATCATATGCAAAGTGGTAAGTTATGTATCCCTAAGTGCTTGGTCCGCCAAATAAGAAATTTCACCCCGCACCTTGGTCCGGCTACGTGTGTATAATTTATTAACCCTTACCTCCTTAGATTAGACATCACATCAATGTATGGCTTAGTTTTCACCCTCGCACCAATTGACATTAGACTATTAAATAGTATCACACTAAATCTCGGTTGATAATTCTTTTCTTATTAACTACCTCATTGGTCCGGCAAGTAGCAACAAGGCAAGTTCTAATGTTGGCCACCGTTAAAAAGACTTCTAAACGAAAAAATTATCAATACATGCATCAACACTAGTCAAGAATTACTTAGTTATTATTCATATGTTATTAATTGCTCATGGTTCCCACAACCCTAGCTGTGGATTTAGTGACTCATGCTTGTAAGAACACACTTCATAATTGTAGAAGAAGAATTCATGAACTTACGTATTGAGTAGAAGAAACCCGTAATCTCCAATTGAAATTCAAAGCAAAAATCTTATAAACTGAAATTAGGAAATCAAATTGCCAAAAGTTTGCAAGTTAATTCCCAAGAAAATATCAAGAACTAGAAGTATACTATAATGTCTAACCCCCAAAAATGAGGTTTGCATACCCTATCTATAGAACAACTTTTCCTAAACAAAAAGGAAACGAAATAAGGAAATAAACTTTTCTGGACGCTGCTTCGATCTACGAGACTGACCTACGGACCGTGGACTGACCTACGGTCCGTAGGTCCCTTCCGTGGCTCAATACTTAGACAATTTCTCAAAAGTTGGAACCTTCAATCTTCCAGATACAAACGACGGACCTGCTGGACGGGCCTACAGTCCGTGGGTCGCCTTTCGTGGCTCCACACTTAGAACTTTTCCTTAGGTACTGGAGCTCAAAATCTCTGAATCAATCGATGGTTGTGCAGGACGGCCCGTGGGTCGACCTACGGTCCGTCACTCTCTTCCGTAGTTCCACACTTGGTCAGATTTTCCTGAGGATCATTCCACGCCAGCCCAATGATGGATCGTGACTGGACCTACGGTCAGTAGGTCACTTCCGTGGGTGGCCACTTCTGCAGAATTTCAGTTGTCTGTCTCTCGACCTCGTCCAAGTCTATTTCCTGCAAATATAACACAATAAACATTAGTTCTAATACAAAATGGCCCTAGAAATACACAACTCTTAAGTGAAATGTATTAAAAATACCGTAAACTCACGGTATATCAATTACCATACAAAATCCATTTAACCAACAATCTTTATCATATAGTTGCATCCTAATCACAATCCATCACGAACACTTATTACCATTATGCTCAGTCAGCCTTTGACATCACCACGAAGTCAACCTTATGATCGACATGACACCTCAAACCTAGTTATACTAATTAAATCCAAAGGACTAACTCAATTTTATACACACTTTCTTACTAAAATTCTCAATTACCTTCACGCGAGTATACTCGTTGGGACTTCCTTTACCCATAAGCTTGTCATTCTAATATCGATCCACTTCCATGGAGCTTACGATGAAATCACCACTTATTTAAAATCCCCGGGATACACTTCACAACCTGAATGCATTAATATTGTACCCAAAGATCCACCACTAAAAGCTTTCTTATAAATAATGCTTAACCCATTCGTTCGTAGTAACAAACTAGTTGGTTTCTCAAATATGAATGCAACATCAAATATTATTATATGAGCATGTAATACAATTGATAACTCCTTAAGTAGCTAGTATTCACACTTGACAATCGACGTATCCATTTTCATATACCACTAGTACCGCACTGTGAAAGTCAGTTAGATCCACCACTAGAACACATCGTACCTATCGAGAAGATTGTACCCGAATATCTCGCATATTTCTACCCATTGAATAGCTGCAACACATTATGTTCCGTCTTTAACCCCAAAGATATGCATTCTTTCATAGATTAGATCAATAGCAAAAGTAACACACTCCATAAATCTAACCAAGTAAGCATTGGTACTATTATAGTAGTCGTAGCATGGCCCTCTTTGGTATACACTCAATATATAAAATCGTAGTAGAGAATTTGACCTCAATTGGTGCAACATCATTCTCATCATCCGCTAAGCACCCATACATGTTATGACAACTTTACTAATTGTATTATCCAATGTTCAATATCTAGTCATCCCTTTAATTATTCCACTTCTAATTGTCGAACCACTCTATATTTCCTATACCACAAAAGTACTATTCCCGCTAATAGGGTAACTAACCTGAAAAAGATAACACGCTCATGAAGTCCCATAAACCATTGTTCAAACTCATCATTCGAATATCCTCAAACGCATCGTCAAGTCATCACCTTACTCAAACCTTTCAAATATGATCACACATCTTTTTCATAAGTCTATCACTTCCGCCTTAATAGCATATCTAACATCCAACTAATACACAACACACCAACTACTCACATGAGGAACTACGCACGAGTCATCACATAAATGAGAGTGAATGGAATAAGGCAATAAGAACCAGAATGACAAAGAATGCACGATAGAGATTCAAGAAGTAAATTTTTTTCATAAAAGTCACTATAGCCTCTCGAAGATAAGTACAAACGTCTCCGTACCAATCCTCGAGACTCTACTTAGACTCGGCTTGTATACACGTGAGACCTACGAACCCAAGGCTCTGATACCATTTTATCACGACCCAAAAATGGACGTGATGGCACTCGTCTTATCCCACCAAGAGAAGTAAGCCTAAAACTCAGCCATTACGATATAATGCAAAAATTTATAATCAACTTAAAAATACCCCAAAACCTGATTGTCACGTGCACAAGCCTCTAATGAGTTATAACAAAATTGAAAGAAAATATAAGTCTCAAATAACATTGTTGCTAGAATAGAATAAGATCATAATCAAGGAGAAAGAAGGTCCGCTGAAATGACAAGCAGCTACCTCACAAACCTCCACAAGAAGCCTCGGACAAGGAGAAGAGAAAATATCACAAAGGTCCGGGCTAGTAACCTACAAAAATGTAGAAGCAAGGGGTGAGTACCAAACCACACAGTACTCAGCAAGTAAACTCCTAAACACAAGCTAAGGGAATAGAATATAGGTACTCCTTACCACCCCAACCGAACCTCCACAACTACAACCTGCATAAAACCAACCCAACCTAACAGTTCACAGGTTACAAAGCACCCAGCTCAACAACAACACTCTAACAATTACATATCCTCAACAACAAACTCAATATTCATCAATCACAAGTTCCACAATAAGTCACTCACAATATCAGCAACACACATGATCAAGTTCACCAATGATAAAGATGTGCAATGCAATGAAATGCAATGTAAAGTATAATGATGCTTGTCTAACCTAATGATACACACCCGTTTGTCTCACAGTCTGAGACCCATGGGGAACATATTTGTTCATGCATCCATCGTGGCGTGCGATACGTCCCTTGATATATAGAATCCATAGCAACATGTGATACGTCCCTCGATATATAATATTCATCGCGGCGCGCGATACGTCCCTCGAAATGGTACATTCTCTTGTCACAACCATGTCTCAGAACCAATGCAAATGACATGTTCACAACAATAATGAGGAGATGACCATTTTCACAACAATACACAACAACACAATCGTGATACAACATCAACAATGAATTAATAAGTCTTTCAAACCATTCTCAACACCTCACAAACCAATAATTAATCACATTGCCTTTTCTTACCCCTTTTTCATCATTAGAATTATTTGATATGGACAAGTCAACTCATCACTAATTCCCATTACTCCCCAGCACATACCACAAGAAAATACACGATTCTATGCACTTAACAAGAATTTAGAAATTCACCTGCCTCAAATAATCAAACAATCACTCCAAGACTTGAATCTTTCCTTTTTGCTGGACTTCCAATTCAATACAATCTATTCAAATAAATGACCACAATAAGATTTCAAGACTAACAACACCCGCATTCCTATGTCTAGTCTAGACTCAAAAACTCACTCAAATATACAATCAAGTTCCTAATTTTGAGGTCAATTAATATGTCAACTCTCATATTTTCCAAATTTCAAGCCTAGGATTTAGTCCCAATATCTCCAAATAACATAAATTTAATGATCTTCATATACTACAATACACCCACTACTTAATTACATATCTTGATATATCAAAACCTGAATCATAATATAATAATTATAAGAAGTTTAAACTTGACAATAATAATAAATAGAAACCCATGTTCAAGTTAGTATATCTGTAAAACTATGAGAAAACAAAACTATCAAATGTCAAACCTAATTCAAAATTACATCATATGATCCTAATCAATGTCCTATGATTATCCACAATCATTGTCCAGTGATACCCATAATAGCCATAAATATTTCTTTCCCCAAGTTAAAAAAAAAATGTTATCACATTATACAAGTCCCCTTCTTAATTTACAATTCAATTTCTCTTCTTTCTGGTTCACCAATCACCATCAATATTGTAATTATAATAATATGAATAATAAATAACTACATTATAGCCTTTATGCAGATTCACAATTGCATAAATTAAAGCATTGTTACCTGGACATGAAGTGTTCCCACGCCGGCAGCCGCTTTGTGCAGGTAAGTTTCCACGACCCTTTTCTTTTTCTTTTTCTCAAAGTAATTATAAGGTGCTAACTCACATTATTTTATTTTTCACACATGGGTCAAATAATAAATAAATTATGGACTTAGCCCATTAGTCATCAACTAAAATTAATTATTTAAAATCTATTAGAAAACTGGGAAGAAATCAAGATAAACACAAAAGAGTTTGGGAGGTAGTAAACTTCTCACTAAATTGAAACAATGAACAGCCTTTATAAAGGCAATACACATCCTACATTATCTCAACCACTAAGCCATAAAAGAAATTAAAACTGACCTACTAATTCACACATTTCCAGTAACTTGGAAATATCAACCATATACCCTTAAAACTAGGAAAGCAGAAACTAGCTTAATTAATTAAAATATCTAACAAACCCTCCCTTAAACTGATAAGTCTACGACTTCAGCTTAATAACATCATTCACCGTAGCTCTCCCTTAAAGTGCAAACTCCAAGTAGCTTCCTTAACTTTCTAAATGTTGCCAACTTGAGGGACTAAGTAAAGATATCAGCAGCTTGGTCTTCACTTCTACAGTAGACAAAATCAATAACTTTCTCCGTTGTGAGATCTCTCAAGAAGTGAAACTTGACATCTATGTGTTTGCTCCGTCCATGCAACACTGAATTCTTTGAAAGCTTAATCGCTGAGCCATTGTCACAATAAATCAGAATTGGTTCTTACTGTCGAACATGAAGCTCAGCCAATATCTTCTTCAACCAAATTGCTTGGGTAGCACACACAGTTGGAGCTACAAACTCTACTTCTATAGTGGACAATGTAAGATTGGTTGCTTCTTAGAGCACCAAGAAATAGCTCCAGATCCAAGCATAAACACATAACCTGAAGTGCTTTTCCTGTCTTCTTTATCTCCAGCAAAATCACTACCTGTAAAGCTAATTAACTCTGACTTGCCTTCTTTCTTGTATAGAATACCATAGTCAGTGGTACCTTGCAAATACCTGAGAATTCTTTTAGCAGCCAACAAATGAATCTCTTTTGGGTGCTCCATGTACCTGCTAACAAGACTAACAGAATACATTATGTCAGGCCTGGTGACTGTTAGATACATTAGACATCCCACAAGTTGTTTGAAAAGAGTGTTGTTAATCCTCTTTCCTATAGGATTCTTTTCCAACTTCAGTCCCAACTCTGTTGGTGTTGTGACAGAACTGCAACTCTGCATTTCAAACCTCTGTAATGTTTCCTGGACATATTTCTTTTGTGAAATAAAAATTTCACTACTTGATTGCTTTACTTCAATGCCCAGAAAGTAATGCATCAAGCCAAGATCAGACATATCAAACTCAGTCATCATGGATAGCTTAAATTTTTCAAGAAATGCAGGATCACTCCCAGTATAAATCAAATCGTCTACATATAAGCATACAATCACAAGTTTCCCATCCTCAAGTTTTGTATAAAGTGTATGCGCGTATGGACATTTTCTAAAATTTTCCAGATTAAAATTTACATCAATGCGACTATACCAAGCTCGGGGAGCTTGTTTTAGCCCATATAAAGCCTTTTTCAATCTATAAACTTTATGCTCACTTTCATGCATCACATAACTAGGAGGTTGATCAACATATACCTGCTCTTGCAGCTCTTCGTGCAGAAAGGCTGATTTTACATCAAGTTGATAAATCGTCCAATTGTTTTGAGCTGCCAATGCCAACACCAATCGGATGGTATCAAGTCTGACTACCGGAGTAAAGACCTCCTTATAATCCACACCATACTCTTGCTTGTATCCTTTCACCACCAAACGCGCCTTGTATTTATCAACTTCACTAGACTCATTGAGTTTGGTTTTATAAATCCATGTAACTCCATTCAATCTTTGGCCTTTTGGAAGATCTGTAAGCTCCCAAGTATTGTTCTTTTCAATTGCGGCAATCTCAACATCCATTGCTTTCTGCCACTTTACATCTTTATAGGCATCCTCAAATCTTACGGGATCACAACCAGAAAATAAAGCTAAATATGTAGATGAATCTTTATTTACAAATTGAACATTTCCACTTACCTCATAATCTGCCATCCATGTTGGCCTTCTTCGATTTCGTTGAGGTTAGAAGCTGGTGCCTTCTTGATTTACCAAGGTAGAAGCACCTTCATCGGCTACTGGTTGCTTTTGCTCCTTATTTCCATTGTCAAGATCCAAAGGAAGTTGTTGGTTGTTTGGCTTTTCTTCCCACGACCAGAAATTATCTTCATCAAACACCATATCACGATTGATAATCACCATCTTGCTGATAGGATTGTACAACTTGTAAGATTTTGACTCCCTGCTAACACCCATGAAAAATCACTTATTGGCTTTGCCATCAAGCTTTGTCCTTTTCTGATCCGAAACATGAGCAAATGCAATGCACCCAAACACTCTTAAGTGTTGAACATCTGGTTGTTGTCCACTCCAAGCTTCTTCTGGTGTCATATTCTGAATAGCATGAGAAAGACTTCTATTCAACACATAAACACTCCAGCAAACTGCTTCAGGCCAAAAAGCCTTTGGAACATCGCTCTTTTGTAAAAAGCTTAGCACAACGTTCATGATTGTTCGATTTTTCCTCTTACATTCTCCATTTTGTTGAGGAGTATAAGTTGTAGTAAGTTATCGTTGTATCCCATGAAACTCACAAAAACTTATAAATCCTTGTGAAATATACTCCCCTCCACGATCAGTACGAAGAATCTTAATGGAACATCCTGTCTCCTTCTCTACAAGAGCTTTGAAGCTTTTGAAACTAGTAAAAGCTTCAGATTTTTCTTGCAGAAAATAAACCCATGTCTTTCGACTAAAATCATCAATAAACGTTATAACATAATGTTTTCCTCTGTTGGATATTGGGTTTATTGGTCCACAAATATCCGAGTGAACCACATCTCGCTGCCTGATAGCTCTCCATGCTTTTTCCTTTGGAAAGCTATCGCAAGATTGCTTTCCAATGACACAATCTTCACAAATATCTACAGGCATATCAAAATTAGGAAGACTCGTAACCATCTTCTTTTGCTGCAACATTTTCAATCCTCCAAAATTCAAATGCCCATATCTATAGTGTCAAAGCCATGCTTGACTATTCAACTTTGTTGAAAAACAAAAATTGGTAGAGCCAATATTATACATATCAAGTGGGAAAAGCTTATTTGCCATCATCTTAGCTTCAGCGATCAATCCAAGATTAGAATCTCGGATCCTGCAAATTCCATGCTTGATAGACACTTCGTAGTCGTTCTCTTGAAGTTGACCCACACTAATAAGATTTGTTTTCAGGTCTGGTGCAAAGAAAACATCAGAGATAATCTGCATAGATGAAGACTTTGTTTGGAGTTTCACCTTTCCTTTCCCTTTGACAGCAGTACGGGAATCATCCCCAAACTTGACTGTTGTGCGAAAAGTTTCATCTAGTTCAGAAAATGCAGATTTTTCTCTAGACAAATGGTTGCTACAGCCCGTGTCTAAATACCATAAACTTTTGTGGTATTGTTCTGAGGATTGGCTCACCATTAACAAAGAGACCTCCTCCTCCTCAGTTACTTCTACAAAATTAGAGTTCTCCACACGTATATTTTTCAGATCTGTACGACATTCAGAACTGTAATGACCATACCTATGACATTTATAACACTCGATATGAGACTTATCTGCAAACCTTGCCTTCCCATTGGACGAGTGTCGTTGATCACGATCATGCTAACCATTCTTTTTTCGATTTCCCTCTTCAGTTTTCTCTGAGTTTCTTACCTTACACTTGCTCCTTCTGCGCCCAGAATCTTTGGAGGTTGTGGTTACTTGTAATGCTTGCTCTTCTACATCCTGTTGAACAATCTTCTACTCATGAACCATCAAAGAATTTTGTAATTCATCAAGTGAAAGAGTATCCAAATCTTTGGACTCTTTAATGGAGCAGATAAAAAAATTGAATTTCGGCAACATGGACCGCATGATCTTCTCAACAATGGTGACGTCTTCAATCCTCTCTCCATAAATCCGCATCTTGTTGGCAATTGTCATAGTGCGTGAGAAGTTGTAACGACCCAGAAAATAATAGAGTGAAACTAGAGCCTCACATGTGAGTTTAGAGTCGAGAACCTAATGAAATGATTATATTTGAATTTGACCCAAAAAGTTCTTAAAAATGTGCTTCGGAAGTTACCGAAAACTTGTTTAGCTACTTATAAAAAGATCCGTTTCAT
>JAJOOR010028131.1:0-19888 GCA_036250505.1 Solanum acaule | reverse complement strand
ACTTGGCTTTGTTACACTTGAGCTGAGGGTCTTCCGGAAACAGCCTCTCTACCTCCACGAGGTAGTGGTAAGGTCTGCGTACACTTTACCCTCCCCAGACCCCACCTAGTGGGATTTCACTGGGTATGTTGTTGTTGTTGTTGTTGAAAGAATGATGTTCTTGAAGTTTGCTTTAGTTCTTGAGATCTGATGGGATTGTGGAGTTCTTGATGGAATCGTGTCATTTGAAGAATTGTTTTGAGTTAGATTCTTGGGTATATATACTGGGCATTTGAATCTATAGAGGGATTGAGAAAAAGAATCGGATTTAGGCGAATTGGCGGTGAGAAAACGAAGAAGGAAAAAATCGAGCAGGTTTTGGCACGCAAGTCTGTGTCGCGGACTTGCTCCCCTGTTGTACAAAAATCACCTCCACGTCGCGGTAAGGACGCGAACTCCTCTACCTCAAAATTTAATTTCGCGATCAAAAATTGAAAGACATCTCCGCTTCGCGGACTAGTTCCCAAACGGTGATTTCTTGATCTTTTCTCATGTTTAGCCATCTAAAAACACTCCTAAACATCATGAGATCTTTCCTATCACAAATCACAATCCTTGAATCCATAACTTCAATTCAAGGAAAGTGAAGAGTCAAGTCAAGAGAAATTAAGAGTCAAGTCAAGAGGTTAAGAGTTAAGTCAAGGGAAGTTTATAAAGTTTTCAAAAGTCTTTCACAAAAGTTTTAACTTTGTTTTAAGACTTAAAGTTTTGAGTTAAGCAAAGAGTAAAGAGTTGAGTTCATTTCTCCAAAAGTTATAAAGGAACTAAGTATTCCCAAGAGTTTAAAATGTCTTCACATTTGAACAAAAAAGGGAAACACCGATTTCCAAGAGAGCTTTTAAGCTAAGTTTTGAGTAATTATCTCAAACCTAAGAAAGAAGTTTTGTTTTAAAACATATGAGCTAAGTATATTTTTGGGAGTAGAATTGAGCACCGAGATGGGGATGCGAGTTCATATTAACTCAAATCTCCATAAACCATGTAGCCATCATAGGTTGTAAAGGATCATACTTTTTAGATGACTCCTTAAGTGCTTTTTAGCATAGACTAGTGGATCCATTTAGTTAAGGCATTCTATATGACGGGAAATTATAGGACAGTTCTGGCAGCGTGGGCCAGACGCTGTATCACTACTTAGGCTCATAGTGGTGGTTGTCGGTTAGAGAATCTCCCACATAAACTATATTATTTTATTATATGAGTAAAGTTGAGTTTGTTATTGCATTTTCTTTAACGAACTAAGTTGTTTTCCACTGTTTTACAAGCTTTCTATATATTGCATATGCTTTATTGCTTTATATTGAGTAAAGTTATTTAGGAGTTGAGTAAATCCAAGGTAAGTGTTCCTTTCAGATTCTTTTCAAGCCTATGTTATGTTTAGCATTCCAACTCGCATACTCGTACATTCAATGTGCTAATGCTAGTTGGCATGTATCTTCTTATGATACAGACATAGGTAACCAGGATCATCACCCAACGCCTTGTTGATCCAGTTGAGCACTCAGAGTCAGTTGGTGAGCCTCCTTGCATTTCGGAGGACTCTTTTTACCTTGCTTTCAGTATTTCATTGTTAGGATGATCGGGGGTCTTGTCCCGACCTTCCTCTTTGTTTTAGAGTTTCCATAGACAGATAGTTATAGTTCTTAGTCTTATTCATTTCAGTTGTATACATTTAAGACTTGAGTTGCCATTTTGGCTAAGATATTATTTCTTAAGTTACGCATGAGTTATATTTCTTATGTTTTTCGTCTTCCGCTGAGTAAGTAAGCTAGGCCAAGGGTTCACTTGGGGCCAGTAATGGTTTTCGAGTGTCAGCCACGTCCGGGGTGTAGACTCAGGGAGTGACAAACTTGGTATCAGAGCACAGAGTTCAAGAGTCCTAGGGAGTCTATGAAGTCGTGTCTGTAGATTCCAGTTATCGGTGTGAAGCGCGCCACTGCTATAATTAAGAAGCTGCAACATTTAGGAACTATCTCACTTCTTTCACATTCATTTCGTGCGTTAGAGTTTATCTCTAAAAGTTTTCCTTCTAATTCGTGCTTGCGCGTGTTTTCAGATAATCATGCCTCCACGAAGAGTTGTCAGAGGTCTTCCTACTATATGCAATGTTGAAGAGCAAGGGGTACCCAATGCACCTGAAGTGCAACCCTAAGGAGAAGTTACTAATGGTGAGTTCAGGGAAACGATAAGTATGCTAAGTCAACCTGTGACCAATCAGGTTGGGCAACAAAGAGGAGCTTGACAAGAAGAGGCTGACACTTCGAGGATTCGTGAGTTCTTGAGGATGAACCTTACAAGTTTCACTGGTTCAAGCGCTACTGAGGATCCAGAGAACTTTATTGAGGAACTGCAAAAGGTATTTGATGTTATGCACGTTGTCGTTACTGAGCGAGTTAAACTAGTTGCATATCAAATGAAGAATGTTGCTAGGACTTGGAGGCCTTCTTGGGGCGTTTCTTTCCCCGAGAACTGAAAGAGGCTAAGGTACGAGGGTTCCTCACACTTAAGCAAGACTCCCTAAGTGTTCATGAGTATGGATTGAAGCTCACCCAGCTATCTCGTTATGCTCTGGAGATGGTTGCGGATATGAACAGTAGAATGAGCCTGTTTGTGTCTGGGTTGTCCCGTCTATTAAGCAAAGAGGGCAGGGCAGCGATGTTGATTAGGGATATGGATATATCGAGGTTAATGGTATATGTGCATCAGGTTGAGGAATAGAAGTTGAGGGATAATGAAGAGTTCAGAAATAAGAAAGCTAAGACAGGAAATGAGTCCAGGCAGCAAAGAAGTAATGCGAACCGTTCATCCTTTCAGCAAAAGCAAAAGGGACCTGCTCCATCATCTGTCAGTGCACCTGCACCCAGAAACAAAAGTGAGTATAATAGTCCGAATTCCCAGCATTTCAAGGCTAGACCTACCCAATCTCAGGGTAGTGTGGCACAATGAGGTAATTGGGCTCCTACATGTGCTAAGTGTGGTAGAACCCACCCAGGTAAGTGTCGCGATAGTTCCACAGGTTGCTTCAACTGTGGACAAGAGGGTCACATCATGAAAGATTGCCCCAAGAACCGACAAGGTAATATGAATCAGGGCAATAGAGCCCAATCTTCATCAGTTGCTCCACCAGACAGGGCTGCACCTAGAGGAGCAACTTTCGATACTGGCGAAGGAGCAAACCACCTCTACGCGATCACTAGTCGTCAAAAGAAAGAGAACTCTCCAGATGTTGTCACTAGTATGATCAAAGTATTTACTTTTGATGTTTATGCTTTGTTAGACCCAATAGCAAGTTTATCTTTTGTAACCCCTTATGTTGCAAATAAGTTTGATGTTCTTCCTGAGAAACTTTGTGAACCCTTCTGTGTTTCTACACCTGTTGGGGAGTCTATCCTAGCTGAGCGAGTATATCGTTATTGTGTCATTTCCATTAATAACAAGAACACCATGGCTGATTTAGTTGAGTTAGACAAGTTAGATTTCGATGTCATTCTTGGTATGGACTGGCTTCATGCTTGTTATGCCTCAGTTGAATGTAGAACTTGAGTTGTCAAGTTCCAGATTCCTAATGAGCCAGTCATAGAGTGGAGTAGTAGTTTAGAAGTGCCTAAGGGTCGTTTAATTTCGAACCTTAAGGTGAGAAAGTTAGTTTCTAAGGGTTGTGTCTATCACTTAGTCCGAGTTAATGACTCTAGTGTTGAGATACCTCCCATTCAGTCAGTTCCATATGTAAAAGAGTTTCCAGAAGTCTTTCTAGATGATTTTCTCGGAGTCCCTCCTAAGAGAGAAATAGACTTCGATATATACATTCTTCCCGATACTCATCTTATCTCTATTCCTCCATATAGAATGGCACCAGCAGGGTTGAAAGAGCTTAAAGAACAATTGAAAGATCTCCTTGATAAGGGCTTTATTCGACCAAGTGTCTCACGTTGGGGCATTCCGGTCTTATTTGTGAGAAAGAAATATGTTTCCCTTAGGATGTGTATAGATTACCGTCAGTTGAACAAGGTTACCATCAAGAACAAGTATCCTCTTCCGAGAATTAATGATCTTCTTGATCAGCCTCAGGGTGCTTCTTTTTTTTCTAAGATTGACCTCAGATCTAGCTACCATCAATTGAAAGTAAGGGAGTGTGATATTCCCAAGACAGCATTCATGACCCGTTATGGTCATTATGAGTTTCTGGTCATGTCGTTCGGTTTAACTAATGCACCTGCAGTGTTCATGGACCTTATGAATAGAGTATTCAAGACTTATTTAGATATGTTTGTTATCATTTTCATTGATGACATTCTAATCTATTCGAGGAATAAGGAAGATCATGCTAGCCATCTCAGAATAGTTCTCCAGACTTTGAAAGATAAGGAGTTATATGCTAAGTTCTCTAAATGTGAGTTTTGGCTTGAGTCTGTGGCGTTCTTGGGCCACGTAATTTCCGATGATGAAATTAGAGTTGATACCCAAAAGATAAAGGTAGTGCAGAATTGGCCTAGACCCATATCTCCAACTGATATTAGGAGTTTCTTGGGGTTGGCTGGATATTATAAAAGGTTCGTAGAGGGGTTCTCATCTATTCATCCTCTTTGACCAAATTAACTCAAAAGACAGTGAAATTTCAATGGTCTGAAAATTGTGAGAAAAGCTTTCAGGAATTGAAAAAGAGGTCGAACTACCCAACCCATGACTTAGAGTTAGCTGCTGTCGTATTTTCTTTGAAGATATGGAATCATTATTTGTATGGTGTTCATGTTGATGTATTCACTGATCACAAGAGTCTTCTATATGTGTTCACTCAGAAAGAACTTAATCTTAGACAAAGGAGGTGGTTATAATTACTCAAGGATTATGACATGAGTATTCTTTATCACCCAGGTAAGGCTAATATTGTTGATGATGCTTTAAGAAGGTTGTCCATGGGTAGTACCGCCCATGTTGAGGAATAAAAGAGAGAGTTAGCGAAAGATATGCGTAGGCTTGCACGCCTGGGAATCCGACTAATGGATTCCACAGAAGGAGGAGTAGTGGTGATGAATGGGGCTGAATCATCGTTAGTGTCAGAAGTAAAAGAGAAGCAAGACCAAGATCTTATTTTGTTTGAATTGAAGGCAAATGTTCATAAGCAAAAAGTAATGGCTTTTGAACAAGGGGAAGATGATGTGTTGAGGTATCAAGTTAGATTGTGTGTACCAAGGGTGGATGAACTCCAAAAGAGGATCATAAAGGAAGCTCATAGCTCCAGATATTCCATTCATCCGGGTTCCACAAAGATGTATCGTGACTTGAGAGAAGTTTATTGGTGGAGTAGTATGAAGAAGGGCATTGCAGAATTTGTTGTTAAGTGCTCGAATTGCCAACATGTTAAAGTAGAGCACCAAAGGCCGGTGGTATGGCTCAGAATATAAAACTTCCAGAATGGAAGTGGGAGATGATTAATAAGGATTTCATCATAGGTTTGCCGAGATCTCGCAGGCAGCATGATTCTATTTGGGTGATTGTCGATAGAATATCAAAGTCAACCCACTTTTTGCCAATAAAAACTACCCATACAGCAGAGGATAATGCCAAGTTGTATCTTCAAGAAGTGGTTAAACTTTATGGAGTTCTAGTCTCCATTATTTCAGACAGAGGTGCGCAATTTATTGCACAGTTTTGGAAGTCATTCTAGAAAGGTTTGGGTTCAAAGGTGAACTTAAGTACTGCATTTCATCCTCGATAGTTGGGCAAGCAGAGCGCAATATTCAGACCTTAGAAGACATTTTGAGGGAATGTGTGATTGATTTCAAAGGAAATTAGGATGATCACCTACCCCTTATTGAATTTGCTTACAACAATAGTTACCACTCTAGCATCCAAATGGCTACTTATGAAGCTCTTTATGGGATAAGATGCAGATATCCGATTGGATGGTTTGAAGTTGGTGAAGCTAGGTTGATAGGACTTGATTTAGTTCATCAAGCTATGGAGAAGGTGAAAGTGATTCAAGGAAGGTTGAAAACAACACAGAGTCATCAAAAATCCTATATTGATGTTAGGAGAAGGGAGTTAGAGTTTGAAGTAGACGATTGGGTATATGTTAAAGTTTTACCCATGAACGGTGTTATGAGATTTGGTAAGAAGGGAAAACTTAGTCCCCGGTATATTAGCCCTTACAGAATATTGAAAAGGGTAGGTAATGTAACTTATGAGTTGGAGCTACCACAAGAGTTAGTCGCGGTTCATCCGGTATTCCACATCTCCATGTTGAAGAAGTGCATGGGCGATCCTTCATTGATCATACCAATTGAAGATATTGGGATCAAGGATAGCTTATCTTATGAAGAGATTCTAGTTCAAATTTTAGATCGCCAAGTTCGCAGGTTGAGAACAAAAGAGGTAGCATCAGTGAAAGTTATTTGGATGAATCAGTTTGTTGAGGAAGCTACTTGGGAAGCTGAGGAGAACATGAAGAAGAGATACCCACATCTCTTTGAATCTGGAGAAGTTCCAAATTAAGGTACTAATCATTTTCTTGGTATTTATTCTTCTTGTATAGCATCTCTCCAGCAAGAATGATTGGAGGCTTCAGCAAATGATTCAGGTTCATGAGAAGATTGAACTGAGATGAGGTAAGCTCGATCTTTTGTTTTGGGGCGTTTAAATAGCGTGACTCTTTAGTTTAATTAAGTTCCAATTTGGAAAATGAAAAGGCCCCATTTGATTCAATTCACGAATAGTTGGCATGATGTTTTTGCATTTGTTTGTTGGGTGTTTGAACTGAATGATTGATGTCACACCCTTAGCCTAGTAAGAGTAGTCTCATTCGAGGACGAATGTTCCCAAGGGGGAGATATTGTAATATCTCGCTAATTGAAAGAACTAGGAAGAAGTTAAAATTTGGAAATAGTCATTTTTGGAAAGTATATAAAAATCTGGAAAATTGTGAAGTATGTTAAGTTGAATTTTTAGTCAAATTCAAACGACCATAACTCCTAGCTCAGCATGAGTTAGGTGTTCTTCCAGATATCGTAGGAAATATCCTGGAATAATATTTCCAACGCCACCAAGTTTGCGCGATTTCAAGTTCGTATAAGTGAGATATGTCCATTGGAAGTTGGGCTGCTCAATTAAGGAAAGTCCAATCCGGATTTGGAAGGGTAGTTTGGTCTTTTCCATACCCAACATAATTAATTCGTTTTTGGTAATATTTCTAAGGGTCTAAACTGAAATTGGTCAGTTTACGCTTTTGAAATTAGAGTTAGGGTTTTTGGAGAAAGAACGCAAGAGGAGAGAAGAGGAGAAAACAACCAAAGATCATTGTTTGTAAGGTTTGCGCTTGTGGATTTCATCAAGGGGTGATCCCTACGAGGTAAGTGAGACTCTTATAGCTTGGGTTCATTCACCCACGCGCTAATCATATTTGTTTCAGTGAAATTCGTTTCTAGAAAGTTGAAAGAATGATATTCTTGAATTATGTTCTTGAAGTTTGCTTTAGTTCTTGAGATTTGATGGGATTGTGGAGTGATGGAATCGTGTCATTTCAAGGGTTGTTTTGAGTTAGATTCTTGTGTATATATAGTGGTCATTTGAATCTATAGAGGGATTGAGAAAAAGAATCGGATTTAGGCGAATTGGGGTGAGAAAACGAAGAAGGAAAAAGTCGAGCAGGTTTTGGCACACAAGTCCGCGTCGTGGACTTGCTCCCCCAGTGTACAAAAATAACCTCCACGTCGCGGTAAGTACGCGGAATCCTCTGCCACAAAATTTAATTTCGCTATCAAAAATTTAAATACATCTCTGCGTCGCGAACTAGTTCCCAAACGGGGATTTCTTGATCTTTTCTCATGTTTAGCCATCTAAAAACACTCCTAAACATCATGATATCTTTCCTATCACAAATCACAATCCTTGAATCCATAACTTCAATTCAAGGAAAGTTAAGAGTCAAGTCAAGAGAAATTAAGAGTAAAGTCAAGAGGTTAAGAGTTAAGTCAAGGGAAGTTTATAAAGTTTTCAAAAGTCTTTCACAAACGTTTTAACTTTGTTTTAAGATTTAAAGTTTTGAGTTAAGCAAAGAGTAAAGAGTTGAGTTCATTTCTCCAAAAGTTATAAGGGAACTAAGTATTCCCAAGAATTTAAAATGTCTTCACATTTGAATAAGAAAGGGAAACACCGATTTCCAAGAGAGCTTTTAAGCTAAGTTTTGAGTAATTATCTCAAACCTAAGAAAAAAGTTTTATTTTAAAACATATGAGCTAAGTATATTTTTGGGAGTAGTATTGAGCACCGATATGGGGATGCGAGTTCATATTAACTTAAGTCTTCATAAACCATGTAGCCATCATGGGTAGTAAAGAATCATACTTTTTAGATGACTCCTTAAGTGCTTTTTAGCATAGACTAGTGGATCCACTTAGTTAAGGCGTTCTATATGACGGCAAAGTATAGTAAAATTCTAGCAAGATGGGCAAGACGATGTATCACCACTTAGGCTCATAGTGGTGGTTGTCGGTTAGAGAATATCCCACAGAAACTATATTACTTTGTTATATGAGTAAAGTTGAGTTTGTTATTGCATTTTCTTTAACAAACTAAGTTGTTTTCCACTGTTTTACAAGCTTTCTATATGTTGCATATGCTTTATTGCTTTATATTGAGTAAAGTTATTTAGGAGTTGAGTAAATCCAAGGTAAGTGTTCCTTTCAGATTCTTTTCAAGCCTATGTTGTGTTTATCATTCCAACTCGCATACTCGTACATTCAATGTGCTAATGCTAGTTGACCTGTATCTTCTTATGATTCAGACACAGGTAACCAGGATCATCACCCAGTGCCTTGTTGATCCAGTTAAGAACTTAGAGTCAGTTGGTGAGCCTCCTTGCATTTTGGAGGACTCTTTTTACCTTGCTTTCAGTATTTCATTGTTAGGATGATCAGGGGTCTTGTCCCGACATCCCTCTTTGTTTTAGAGGCTTCATAGACAGATAGTTATAGTTCTTTAGTCTTATTATTTTCAGTTGTATATGTTTAAGACTTTGAGTTTCCATTTTGGCTAAGATATTATTTCCTAAGTTACGCATAAATTATATTTCTTAAGTTTAAGTCTTCCACTGAGTAAGTAAGCTAGGCCAAGGGTTCGCTTGGGACCAACAATGGTTCTCGAGTGCCAGCCACGTCCGGGGTGTAGGCTCGGGGTGTGACCTCAAGTCCAAACTTAGTAATAAGTTGAAATATATTTATTTATTATTTTAGCATAAGTAGAGGCTTTCTACGTAAATATTAATGCCAATAATTCCATCCTCTATTGGAGCTCCGTGAATTTTCATATATCTCCAAATACTTTTCTCAACATCATAAAAGTAACAAAATAAAATATTATTTTTCATCGCAATAAATATAATTTCGCCATTACGAGAATCGCAGAATCCTTGAGGAGGTCCATATTTTGGTTTCGATATATCTTCCACATCTTTCCACTGCGAAGGAATGTGAATGCCGTGACTCTTCCATTCTTCTGTTTTAGAATATTTTAAAATTCATATATCATTTCGACCGGTGAAACTTCCACAATAGTCCAACAATGCTATTTTACCCTTCAATTCTATCAAATCATAATTAAATATCTTGTCACATATATCATTATCCAATCCAATAACTCTGAAATTTTCAGCTCTTAAATCAAATGCAACTATTGAATTCTTCGAGTAATCCATCATATAGATAAATCATTTAATAGAGCAACTTTTCATACTTATGAGTTATCTATGCTTATGCTTAAGGTGAAAATAAAATTTCGTACATGCCCACTTGAATTATGAACTTGCATCAAAACTTTGTACTTATTTTCTATGGGTTCATAACCTAGCGAATAGTAATATAAAGATTGAAAGTGCAAGAGGGGGGTGAATTGCTATTTTTTTGTTTTTCTTTTGTACGTAGCTGACTTGAGAGATACCTCAGTCGACTACTGTTAGCAGATCAATATGAATAAAACTGTAAATGCGAAAAGTAAACTTGACACAGATGTTTTATACTGGTTGGGATCCAATTTGGATCTTACATCCAGTCCTGTTGGGTTGTAAGGGTGTTCACTTCTAGCTTTTGTAATCTTTGATGTGAGTACAAAGTTTGAGTGTGGTTTCACAGTTGACGCTCAATTTATTTTCGCTCTTTTGTTTTGATACAAAGCCTTACCAACAATATTTCTCACTTCTCTTCTTTTTGTTTACACGGTAGAACTAATTAATACAATGCTTATTAGAAGTAGAGTAAGGAGTAGTGAGATGATTCAGACTCATTGTACAATCTTTCCACTTGCAGCATGAGGCCTTTTTACAGAGTTGAGACTTGAATATTTCCTATGAAGAGATGACAACCCAAGAGATTTGATCCTTGGAAAAGAAAGCAAGATATCCTTAATTTCCAAGAATAAAGATTAAGGCTAATCTTCATTTTCCTTTGATTCATGCTTAATTTACTTATATATAGCCGTTGAGATCTTTTCCTTGTGTCTCTAATTTTTTAGTTTTTGTCGTTTCCTTGGTTGAATATAGTCGTTGGAGATCTTTTCCTTTGTTGTTTTATTCAGTCTTGCAGCCTCCTTGATTGAATGTAGCCGTTGGAGATCTGCTTGTGATCTTACAACTTCCCTGATTGAAGGGCAGGGCAGCTGTTTAGTATCTTCCTTGATTTATGATTTTTCTTGATTTGGGATCTTCCTTGATTTATGCATTTTGAACTTCAGCCTCCTTGATTGATGATCTTCAATCTTACTGTGAGAATCTTCATCTTCTATTTTCATATTGGATTCATTCCTTTTTGATGACTAGTTTGTCCTAAAAGGATTAAATTGATTATCATTAAAACTTTACACTAACAATCTCCCCCTTTTTTATGATGACAATATATAGTAGTAATACTTCCATGTATGTGTAGTCGACTCATGAAGTTGATGTTTAGTTTGCTCCCCTTGAATGTAGTGAGGAGTAGTCGACTTGTGGAGCTGAGTTTCTAGCTTGCTCCCCCTGAATGTGGTAAAGAGTAGTTGCCTTGTGAAACTAAAGTGTTTTCGCCTTGGAATGCTTGAGCCAACTTACTTAGCATAAAATCAGCGAGATATACTTCGCTTTTCGATCGCTTTTTGAGGCCGGTTTGGATGAGCGTGGGCAAGTTCGGGATTCACTATCGCTTTCCGCTTGGAGCGGCTCACCCCCTTGTCACTTAAAGGGCGAAGTCGCCGAAGCGAGTCGAAGTATAAAAAAAAGGCATATAGAACATAAGCAAGCAATTAGCTGATATAGAAGAGCAAACATCATATAAGAGATAATATGAAGCAATCATCAGATTAGAGATAATATTCTCCCCCTTTAGCATCAGCAAAAAGGAAAGAACATAGAGTTTAGCAAAAACAACAGTAGAACCGTAAAGTCTTAAAATGAGCAACACAACCCATTAAACATCACAGTAGAAAAATAAAACAGGAGCGATAGAGGATCAATGAGGCTGCAGGAAATAGGTCAGAGTGTTGACTATAGCAGTGGACATCTCCTCAAATCTAGAGGATATAGAGGTGAAGATAGCCTTTGAGCCGGCTTGAACCTTGGTAGCAATCTTGATGGCTTCCTTCACGATTTGATCTAGTCTCAAGCGGACCCGGGCCACATCAACACCTATTTCTTTAGAGACATCCTTCACATTGTCAATTTTGAAGTGAGCAGCAAGCAAGAGGTACTTCAGAGAGTCAAATTGTTCGCCCATGGGAGTCAGCTTAGTCAAGACATCATTTACCTAAGTGACAGTGATGGACATAGCATCCAGCTTGGCATGCATTTCAACAAGATTATCCAGGGCAGCGTTGAGTTTGACAAACAAAACAGAGGTTGAGGATGATTGCTTAACCTTCTCATGCTTAGCACCCAAGTCTTCAGAGTTAGTCTTGAGAATCCAGGAGGAACTAGAATGAATGAAACCCATTCCTTGGAAGGCGTGAGAGTTATAGCACTGCTTTATAAACAGAGGAGAAAAGTCTTCGAGGCACAATAATTGGTGTTCAAAGATAGGAGTAAATAGCATTATGATCTATTATTTATTACACTAATTATTTTTATGTTTCTCCTTTCCCTATGTTAACTTTTGCCCAATAACTTTTCACATTCTTATACCACCCTTAAAACACAGTGTTGATATTCACCCTTGAATAAATTATGTATGGTTGAATAAATTAAAAATTATTTACAAAGATATGAACAATATCTTTGTTGCGTGTAAGGTAAACATGTGATGACATATATGCTTTTGAAGATTGAATATATTTTTCATGTTTAATTTTAAGTTATCAATGAAAAAAGAAATGAAAAGTAAAATAACTACTCCCTTGGTCCCAATTTATGTGGTACTTTTCAACTTTTGAGATTCAAACAAGTCTATCTTTGAATTGTCAATTATTGTGACTTATAGAACTTTTTATGTAGTTTACAAATATATAAATTTCATTTCAAAATAATTGAAGATTCCACGCGTAAATTTCCGATCAACTTAAATTGTTTGACTTTCAAAAAATGAAAAGTGCCACATAAAGTGGGTCAGATGGAGTATCTTTGATTTATGTACACATTTAATGGAGAAGTCAAATATGATAACCAACAACAAAAACATCATCTATTATGTACCTTATAAAACAAAAATTAATGTACAGAAAAATAGTTCTAAAATATAAAATGTAGTTATTTTCTTCAGATGTTCATAGGGGTGTTCATGGTTCGGTTTGGATCGGTTATTGGTTAAAACCAAAACCAAACCAATTTAGTCGATTTTTAAATTTATAAAACCAAATCAAACCAAATGAAGTAATAGATTAAATTTGTTGAGAGTATATGCATTTAGATAGACATAGACACCTATACATGAACAATCTACAAGAAAGTTGTTATAGATTCAATTAAGCAATACTAGAGTTATTTTTACTCGAATAACGTTATTCAATTAAGAGAAAGTATGACTATCTAACGTGACGTAGAATAGGTAATAATAGTAATAGATTTTGATGGACTTGGTCTTAGGATTTTAGTAGTTGGGCTAAAATTTAAGTGTTGGGCTTTGAGAAAATGGTGAAGTTAAGACTTAAGTTAATTAAAATTTAACAAAATATTTATATTTTATTTATGAATATTATATTTATTTTTATATATAATTTGTCAGTTTGGTTTGGTTGTTTTAGCGGTTTTATTTTAGTAAAACCAAACCAAATAGTATCTGTTTTCAAAATTTAAAATCAAACCCAACCAAACCACACCAAATATCGGATTTTAAAATCGATTTGGTTCGGATTGCAATTCGGTTTGATTTTTTAACCATAACCCTACATGTTCATATGACATCTAAAAAATTTAATACACACACATATATATATATACCAATATAAAGTAAGATTTAACCTATATATAATGTAATTTTCCAACCAAAGGATGTCGAACTGAATACGTGACACTACGGTAGCTCCACCTCTGGTTTCTCCATCCGACTTCCGAAGGAATTTATCTTTTACCGTTTCAATTCCTGTAATTCTTTTATCCTAGAAACACAACGCAGAAACAAGTAAAGAACAAAAAAATATAATGATACAATCAAGATTAATTGATAAAAATTGGGGAAAAAATATACACATATAACACCATTATATATTTGATCCATATGAAACAAAATATGAGACAAAATTAAAGCAAAAAATGTACAGATCTAGAGAGAGTTGTTTAATTAATGTGTAATGGCATGTCCAACTAAAGCACCACCCACTATCCCTGCACCCAAACCCAATCCTACTCCCATCACTCCAACCTTATTATTACCCTTTGGTTGTTGTACTTGTTGCTGGTGCTGGTGCTGGTGCTGTATTGGGGGATTATATCCGTATCCATATCCATATCCATATCCCGGAGGAGGGTGTTGCTGATATTGATCATGATTGTATCCACCTGCAGCAGGAGGGGAATATTGATACGCTGTGGATGACGTACCACACCAAACGGGTGGCATATGAGTTGGTGGATATCCAGTTACAGGCGGTAACGCAGGATAGCCATTGATATGTTGTTGTGTATGCACAAATTTCTTTCCAAACTTGTATGCAAACTTTAATGTACCCTTAGGTTTCCTTGTCCCAGCTGTGAAAACTTGATATTCCACAACTCTCTCAGAAGAACCATCATCGTTAGAATTGGAATGCGTAAATAGCTCTTGGATTGGAATTGTTACAATGCCAACATCCTTATCGCCAAAAAATCGATTTGATCTAAGGCGAAAGAAGAGGGAAAGATCAGGTTTAGAAAGGGAAGGCTCATCCAAGGTAAATTTCACGGGGTAATTCCATTTTGGAGTAGTTCCACCTTTTTTGTCCACAAATGTCTTTTTCTTGTTTTTGGCATAACCAAAGATGGAAACTTCTACGTACACATCCATAGGGTAATAAAGATTGACATTTTTAATGGCGTCCGCAGAGATAACAGTCATATCAAACGGACGCCATTCCATTATATATAGAACAAGAGATCCACTCCAACACCTTAACCTTATTACTTAATTAATCAAAGAGAGAAAGAGATTAATTAATTTATGTTTGGATGTTAAAGAGGAAAAAGGGTGAGCAAGAGCGTTTAACTAAACACCATAAATTTCACCGCTCAACTAGGAGAAGAAAGGAAAGTTATCACAAATTAAACATAGTAGTACTTATTTCTCGGAATCACTTTCCTTTTATCTTAATTCTACACAAAGACAATTAAACATGCCTTTAATTTAGTGCTAAATATTTTTCTATTTATTACTCCCACACTCCTTACTGACTGGTAAAATATTTTCTAATTTGATCTCCTTTTACTTATCATTTTTGACAATTCTAGAAAGGATAATTTTTTTCTTCTTATTATACCCTCATTTTATTAACATTAAGGGTGTGTTTGGTATGAATGAAAATATTTTTTGGTATGAAGGAAAATATTTTTCTGGAAAATGTTTCCAATTTTCCCATTTTTGGTGACTTAATGTTTTGGAAAATGTTTTCCAAATCAACTTTCAAAAATTAAGGAAAACATTTTCCAAAACTCTACTTCATCCTTCAACATTTTTTTCCTTACCCTACCCCTATGTAATGATTTCGAAAATCATTTTTGGAAACTTTTATAAAATTACCATTTTACCCCTCTCGATAGTTGCCTTGAGTCATTTTTAATCAGTCGATGAAGTTGGTTTGAAAATTTTGACCTATCTGTTTAACTATAGTTAATTAATTAATAGGTAAATTTTAGATAATTAATTTAATTTGTGACTAATGAACTAAGTTCATAATTTATTTAATATCATATATCACTTGACCCATATTTATTAAACATAAGTTACTAGGATTTGTCACTTTTAATACTTAATTATTTAAGAAAAGAAAAGGGAGGGAGGACGAATTACGAAGAAAGCACTGCACTTCTTGCAGGTAAACAAACAAAAGTACATCTACTCTTACAATTTTTTTATATATAGTTAACTATATATATATAGAATAAAGTGCATCTGAATATGATTATCAATATTGGGTGTAGAAGTTGTTGCCCTTCTATTAATGTTGGCTGTATGTCGGTTGTTTAAAAGATTGGAGACAATTTAATGGATAGTTATTATTTAACGATTGCAATGTTATTGGATAATAATAGATTAATGATTGGAAAGTGATGTAAGGGTGGTGAAATGTAAATCAATGCACTATTGGTGGTTGGGTTCATTGCTTCCTTTCGTAGTTAGAGTTACAAATGGAGTATTTAACTTTAATTTTGGATTTTATTATCAGATTTAAGTTTGATATATTATGATATTTAATTAAATATTAAGTGTATTGTATTATATAAATACTATTAGATTTAAAATATTGGAGAAATTGGAACTTAACCCTAGGTTTGAAATTTGGAAAATATGAGAATTGTCATGTTAATTGACATCGAGATTAGAAACTTGATTGTAGATTGGGGTGAGTTTTTGGGTCTAAGCTAGACATATTGTAATATTGGTGTTGTTAGTTTCAAAATCTTATTGTGATTATTTATTTGAATATATTGCATCGATTTGGAAGCCCAACGAAAAAGGAAGGCTCAAGTCCCGGAGTAATTGTTCGATTATTTGAGACAAGTGGATTTTAAACCCTTGTTAAGTGTATAGAATTGTGTATTTCCTTGTAGTATTTGTTTGGGAGTAATGGAACTTGGTGATGGGTTGACTTGTCCATATTGAATAATTCTAATGATGAAAAAGGGGTAATAAAAGGCAATGTGATTAAGTATTGGTGTGTGATGTGTTGAGAATGACTTTGAAAGGCTTATTGATTCATTGTTGATGATGTATCACGATTGTGTTGTTGTGAATTGTGCATTGTTATGAAAATGGTCATCTCCTCATTATTTGTGTGAACATGTCATTTGCATTGGTTCTGAGACATGGTTGTGACAAGTGTTACGTGAATTGAGGAAGAATAAGAAAATTAAAGAGGATGTACCATTTTGAGGGACGTGTCGCGCGCCGCGACGGATACTATGATACGAGGGACGTGTCGCACGCCGCGATGAATTTTATTATCAAGGGTCGTGTCGCATGCCGCGACCGATGCATGGACAGATTTGTCCCCCTTGAGTCCTGGACTGTGAGACACCGAATGTGTATCGGTAGGATTGACATGGATCAGTATACTTGACATTGCATATCTTTATCATTTGTGAACTTGTGAGTGCCTTTATGTGGAACTTGTGATTGGTGAACGTGATCTTGTGTGTTGTTGACCTGTATTGTAGATGTGATGTGGTTGAACTATGTGCTATGTAAATTGTGAACTATTAGGTTGGACTGGTTTTCATGCAGGTTGTAGTTGTAGAGGTTCGGTTGGGGTGTAAGGAATACCCGTATTCTATTCCTTTAGCTTGTGTTTAGAAGTTTACTTGCTGATTACCGTGTGGTTTGGTACTCACTCCTTGCTTCTACATTTTTGTAGGTTACTAGCCCGGATCTTCGTGATACTCTCTTTTGTCTCCTTGTCCAAGTCTTCCTAGGGAGATTTGTGAGGTAGTTGTTTGTCATTTCAGCAGATTTTCTTATTCCTATTTATGATCTTGTTCTATTTTAGAGACAACATCATTTGAGACTTATGTTTTCTTTCAATTCTAGTGTAATATATTAGAGGCTTGTGCACGTGCCAACCAGGTTTTGAGGATTTAGTTAACTTCCCTTGCTATCCGCATTAGTAATTGTTATTAAACTTCTATTTTTATTTTATTTCCGCACTTTATAATGCTGGTTGAGTTTTAGGCTAACTTGTCTTGATGGGATAAGACGAGTGCCATCACATCCATTTTTAGGTCGTGAAACCCTACCCCGTGCCCGACCCTTCCCATAAAACAAATTAATTTTTTTAACTTTTCTTATTTTTTAAATTTCAAATATATTTTTACCCCTACTCCCAAACCATCCCCTAACCCCTAACCCCAAACCAGCCCCACCCCTTCCCCCAAACAAAAAAAATTAAAAAATTAAAAATTATTTCTCAAAACTATTTCAAATCTTTAGATTTGTTTTACATCATCTAACCCCACCCTCTCCCTCAACAAAAAAAAAAAAAAAATTGTTTTGAAAAAAAAATTCAAATTTAAAAAAAAAATCATATTTTACACCCCCCGTCGAAATTTTTTTTTGAATTTGTTTTTTGAAAAATATTTCAAATTTAAAACATTTTCATGTTTTATACCACCCTCATTTCTACTCCCCGCCCCCAAGCTACCCCATCAAAAAAATTATATATATTTTTAAAAAAAATATACATTTTAAAAAAAAAATCATTTTTAACGCCACCCCACTCTCCCCCGCCCTCCCTTCTCCATCCCTACTACCCCCACCCCCGTTTCATTTTTTTTAAAAAAAAAATTGTTTTTACAAAATATTTCAAATTTTAAAAATTTTCATTTTTATGCCACCCCCACCCCTACACACACACCCAACCCCCATACCCCCTTACCATCGTCAATTTTTTTTAAAAACAATTTGTTTTTGAAAAACATTTCAAATTTAAAAAATTCAATTTTTATACCATCTCTACCCCCTACTCCCTACCCCCTACCTAGCCATCCCCCAACCGCCAATCCACCGTCAATTTTTTTAAAATATTTTTGAAAATTATTTAATTTTTAAAAATTTCATTTTTACGCCACCGGGTCAGAAATTATTTTCCTATAGAGTATTTTATAGTCTTGAGCCAAATATAAAAGACATTTTCTAGAAAATATTTTTCATTTACCAACCAAAAATTAAAACATATTTTTCAGAAAATATTTTATACTCACCAACCAATAATAAGAAAATAAGTTAGAAATTTGTTTTCCAAGAAAACATTTTCTAGGACAACATTTTCCTTCAAACCAAACACACCCTAAGTTAATATCTTTGAAAAATGTAGTGAGTAAATATATTTGGAACCCTATCAATTAATAGTGATAAAATGGTAAACTCACTATACCAATTATTGTATTCTTAATAGGTGTGTCAAGTCAAAATTTGACAAGTAAAACGGGACAAAAAATATATTTTATGGACAGATTAAAAAAATGTTCTGAGTTTTGGGCCAAAAACATTCTTTAACTTTAGCTAAAACTTAAAGTACATCCTTCAACTAGCATAGTGAACAAAAATCATCCTTAATGTCTTTAAAGCTTAGGAAGTTTCATCCGTGAAATTGTTTTTAGAAATCTAACTGAACGCATCCCACATGCAAGTCATATGACTCCAACCACCACAACATAAGTACATTCAATGATTTATCTTTTCTTCTCAAATAAAAACTTAAGGTTTTTCTGGGCTAAGAACTTTACCAGAATCTGTTCCATTTATCCTTGCCAATATTTTATTTTCTAGTGGCGAAACTTTGTTTCATAACAAATTTAGGATACCTCAGCTTAGAAAAATTGTAATAAAAGTTGCTTTGGACCAACTTCATATTGGAAATAGTTAGTACTAATTGGGCATGATTTAGTCTTTAACATACTAATAACGTTGCTATTATTAGAGGCATTATCTAATGCGACACTCATCACTTTATTGCAAAGCATATAAAAATCTAAAACAATTGAAGTTATATAAGCACAAGGGTTTTTTCTCTACACATTATTTATAACTTATGATTCTTTTTTGAAAATTCCAGTTATGATCAAGTCAATGTGCTGTAATAGTTAATAATCATATCCATTAATACTACGATCCATGTCAGAAATTATAGACACTTTACAATCTAATATGCTAAATAACCAACGAAGATATTGACAATGTTTAAATTGAAAATAAAAAACATCATTTTTAACAGTATTTCTTACAATACCTTTAAAAGAAGGATTATAAGTTTGTCGAATATATTCAATAAATCCGAACGTGAAGGAAAACTAAGAGGGAAATCACAAACAACAACCATCTTAACTAAGTTTTCGTGATCTCTTTCTTTATTTTATTTACATTGTGTAATTGAACCAACGGGGTTAGAAGTATCCAATGTTCCTTAAACCATGTTAGAACCCTCTACCGATTCATCAACATCAATATTTTTGCCTCTTTTTTTTTATCAGCTAAAGTTTTAGTCGCCTTATATTTGATTGGTCTACAAGATAGTAAATGTCTATCTAAACCCCCCGTCCCACCATTACCTCCACCTAATTTATGTACAAATGGTTGTTCACACTTATTACAACTAGCAATAGATTTTACAGGATCTAAAGTCATAAATTGCCACATAACAGAAGTTTTAGGACGTTGATATTTCACCTTTTACCTTGTAGAAGGTACAAGAGGGGGGGGGGGGGGGCTAACTAGCT